>JTDE01003344.1:55456-84968 GCA_014338405.1 Paragonimus skrjabini miyazakii | reverse complement strand
CAGTGTTTTTGATAGCCACCGTACACGACCGTTAACACCGAACTGTTGACAAACGTCTTTGCAAAGGTCTCAGCGTTTGATAAGCAACGCAGAGCCCGCGATCATTTTTCACCGAACGGTGCAGAATAAAAGCTGCATTTATGATCGGAACCGATTTACAACTTAGTAGATAACTGACTTAAACTTAACAATTTCTGTGTGGCAGGTTTTGCCGTGTTTTTTGGTTCCCCTCCTAAGTTGTGCATTGTGACTTAAGGTTCCATAACTGCATTGCAAAACGTTTTGCGTCGTATGGTATTTTTCAACCGTATGGCCTCAATGAAGAAAGCGAGATATATATATTGGCAGTAAGTCAATAAGTCGGATCGGAACAAAGTGAACTGGGTTGTTGACGTACAAAATTCCAGCTTCTACACAAATTCAATCAAAAAGAATATTGCGCTGTCAGTAAATATTATCGAATATATATCCATTCCCATTAAATATCACGTCAGAATCAACCGCGTTTGTTAAGATCCTTGATCGGGCCTCTTTATATGGCCGATATTTGCATCTTTTGAGTACAGAGTACTTCGATGTGTTATACTCTTGGACGAGCCGAACAACGCTGTCTTAGGGGGGTTGTTGTTTACACTCTACAAGAATCCATCAACTGGAACGCGGTTAATATGCACGTAATATGCCTTACCCCCATCCTGGTACTGGACGTAATATGGCTTTTATGGATTAGGTGACCACAGCTGTTCACTACTCAGCAGTTAATTCGAAGTCTGGAATACCTGCATGCTTACTAGAGTTGTCTATAGTGTTGACTGAACTAGAGCTAAGGTACCGGAAACGGTTAAAGTACACGTAGAAGAAGTGGTAAATGGACCAGCTAATTTGCACGAACCTTGATCTTTGGTCAACTACTTTGAACTAGAATATCCTAATTAGCCAACTGATGTTTCTTCCGGGCTATCCAAGCCTACTCAACGATCCGTTCGAAAAATATACGAAATCACATTTGTCAGTAACTACTTATTTGTATTCTGTACGGTTGACAAGTGGATATGTGTGTTGCCTGATGGTCAGTTCACACACAGACCGTGGTCTACGAAACTCAAAAATAATTCAGACATACTCCCCCATACTGTGTAATTTATCATCCTTCAAGTTTACGCACACATGTTAATATACAGATCTAGTTTAATGCCTTACATAGCATTTTGTTCGCTGTTTCCCAGAACTTATTTTAATACATGTGAACAACGAGCAAGTTTGACATTTTTCAGATTTTGCCTTCTGGCACAAAGCAGATAGAAGGAATCTTCTGCTACGCGTATTTTTAATGTTTTGATCTCGTGTATCAAGCTAGGAAAGCTAGTGAAAAATTGCAAGCATTTTTTTTGACGGAAATGACCCAAAACGGAATAGTTTAATAAAGGTTTATATGACCCAGGCCTTGAAGTGATAATTTCATTGATGCTAGCAGTAGCGATCCACTGTCAATTCGTCTTAAGAACCACACGGAAGAGATGAAGACTAACTCCGGAAGCACTTCTGTGGACTTACATGAAAAGACTAATGTTTCGTCGAGTGAAGTCACCTGAAAGCAAACGGACAAATGAAAATGCTTGATCACTGGAAAGATTGAGGACGGACGGGAATTCAGATGACGACACACTTGGAAATGTGCCCTTCATTGATTTTGCGAATTACCTACGAACCAATTTTTGTTAGTCATTATTACTTGCGAGGAAAAGTGGATTTTGTGTGATAACAAAAGAAGGTTTGTACAATGGTTTGACAAAGACGAAATTTTTCGAACGAAACCTAACTGAAAACGTTTTCCGAAGATGACCATTATTTTGGACCTGCTGCTGGATCAGCCCACAGTTTTAGCGAACTGTTACAGCATGTACAGGGTTGATGTGCAGAAACAAATTGAAAGTAACCTACTACGAACTAATGACGTAGCTACCATTGCTGTTGACCAAAAACAAGTCATCCCCTTGTTCCGCTATCCCGACCATATCCCTAAGATGACCTTGAAACTTGCATTCAACCGTCTTCAGTTTTGAGGTTTGAACTTTAAGGAGACGTAAGTGTAAATGTACCATGTCATCAATTTGTTGAATATAAAGTTAGCCATTTTACGCAGAATTATGGAGTTCAGCTAGCTTACCAACTTTTAAAATGACTTCTCGAAGTGTAGTAACAAACATAGTGACGTGACAGGCAAGTTGTGATTCTGTCATCTACATTTTCAGATATGCTCGGTATAAGTAAGATCATTAGTGAAGCAGGTGGCACGACATATAATGCGTGGCAGTCTAATAGGAACCACTAATCTGTCACACATGTTCTCATTAAACAAACTGTTACCAATTCTTAATTGGTTTGTTTCATTTGTTTTCTGGTGCTTCAAATCAATCTAACGATCTGTAAGTTACACGCTTGTTCGTTACTGTTGGATGCTCCGGATATCTAAGTAGCTGAACCAACTAGACAAACCCTTCACTTGTTATTTGATCCGAGCAAATTGTAACAAGTTTGTGTGATTATGGTCATGGTGAAAACGAACTTGTGGAATCCAATCAGGTCTTCCTTAGGACAAAGTGATGATTTCACAGCACGACTCTTCGGAATCAATGTAAACTGCGAAATAGGTCTTGATCAAACGCAGAGGTGTCAAGTTTAAACAAAGTTTGTGATTGATATGTAGTATGAAGCTAGCAAACAACTTGCGAAACACTAAGCTTCATAGGCTGGAGGAAGATTTGGTGCAACTGGTATGACACAGTATGGCATTACTAATCGATGTTTGATAAACATATTAGAATATATAATTATCAACTGATTAATAATGTTAATAGTAATGTATTATTTGCAGCCTAAGATAGCTAGAGTACCGAAATCACTGGTTCGCAAATCGATCCTCCATGGGGAACAACATCTACACCGGAATACTTATGAACGGTTCGACAACGTTTTTATTAAATTCGGAGCTCTTAATCATCTCACCGGTTCCCTCTTGTTTTTGGTATTGTTATGGTGAACAGTGGTTTGAATAGTTGTGCCATCCAGTCAGTTGTTGGGGACAGTAATAGTGGAAGTATTTTGACCAAAGTTGTAAAATCCCATCCTCTTCTGCACAAAATGGATACTAGGTCCGAACTTCATTATTAGTCAACGGAAGTGTGCATTCATAACAGTGCGAAGTTGGCATGTAAACTATTATTCAGTCAGTCTCGTAAAAAGCAAAACGGAATTGCTAAATTTGAAAAAACTTCCCCAGTAGTTTGTGACTAATTTCCGAGTTGCAGGATCCTCTCCATAGGAGAGGCAGGAGCTTTTCTGTCAAACAGAACTGATAACTTGTGAACAGGATTTCTCAAACAATATGACATCACCGACTTCAGTTTACCAATAAATTTGTAGAGGCTGATTGGTAGTTCTAATATGCAACAGTAAAAATCTTCACTGTCTTACAGCTTCCATCACATCCGTTGTCGATTATTTATGATCGCAGACTGTCACACAATCAACTTACGTCACGACATGCTTGTAGCACCTTTCACAGCCTATTTTTGGTTTCGTCTAATCGGTCATCACAAACCCACTTTAAGCTTATCAGACCCCTTAGCCCATGTAATCACTTAGCGTAGAACTTCGAATTTTTGACAGTGATTAGTGCAAAGGTTTTTTGCTCGTTAAAACAGATTACAATATTTTGTAACTTAAGTTAAACAGATTATGCACGCTTAATTAGTCAGTTAGACTACAGCAATTAAAGTCGGGAGTAACAACTAAGCGACTTTACGACTTTGAGTTCGGTAACGGAAAGCTCTTAAGGGCGAACTGAATAAAGTAAAATTGACACAGCTCCAGCTACAATAATCTGCTATTGTTGTTGGTTGTCCAGTCTAGTTTTTTCATTTGGTTCATAACCTTTTGAAAATTCGTTGACAAATAACTTAAATAGGTATTTAATAGATCATAAATCACAACAGGAAATAATTGCCATCAAGGGTTTGACCCCGCATTAAGCCCAAGTGTGTTCCATATCATCAAAGCCACTTTCAGACTTATGCCGTGCTGCTAACCGGAACAGATAACTTGTGAATGGATATGAGTGAACTCGATCAGCCTCGAGCTGTAACTGTTGGTTGCTAACTGGTTTCGAAATAGTTATGATGTATGTGGCTCATGTTGGATATTTTTGAACCGGAAGACTTCCAACACGGTTACATCTTCAGTTGGACTCACTAGTTAGATATAATGACGATGACCCATTGATATCACGTATAAGTGTGCGGGTTATTATTCCAGCACTTGGCTTGGGTTTGACTCGTTGACGTGTACTGTGCTGGGGAGACGCAGCTAAGTCCAAACCGCTCACCACTGTTACCTCCGTAGAAGAATGATGATTGTATATTCTGCAGAGAGATTTTAATTGTAGTAACCGTAATCAGAAGAATGCTTCTGGTTGAGTATCGTTCGATAGACCTGGCTCATCCACCCCAAACTAGCAAGCATCTAGACAACTTTTTGAAAATATGGTTTTACTAATATTTAGCTGATATGAGAGGAATAGGAGGAATTTGAGAACCGCCTTACAGTCCCAATCTACAACGTCTGAGGGTGAAAATGCGAGATCGTTGTTCATAACTTTGTTTTGTTTTATTCAGCAGATGACTTTTGCTCATCATATCGAGGTCGGAAGTTGAAACGACTTGCATATTACTCAGGTCTTACTTTCGAACAGAATGTGCATCTTGTGTGATTCTACTTCTTGTATGAAACCGGGATCAAAGAACATAGTCCAAAGTGGTTAAGAGATTCACTACCCCGTCCACCAATGAGTGACACTCAGCGAAGATGAACAGCAGTTTCACCCATCGCAAAGTATTTATAGACCACAGGCCACAGCATAAGTATAGCACCACTGTTCTTGGTCCTGAGGAATGTCTGCTACTTACATACCTTCAACTTTGCCGAAACCTTGTTGGTCAGCCGACGGCAGCCAGCTTTGCGAACAAGAAAACAACACATTGCCAACCATCGCTTATATGGGGTTTAGGTGTATTTTCACCCATTTCACTCAGTGCTTTCTGTTTTTGTTTGTACGCTAGTCGGCCGTTTATTAACGAGTCTGTGCGAAAAGTATCTATATCGTAACATATTTTCTGATTATTCTGTTGGCATTTACCGATGATTTTTACCGTGTTGCTCTACCTAATTTGAGGTAAGTCTAGCCGGGACAAGAAAACGACTTCGACACTAACTAATATCCAGGTTGAACTCTTTTCAGTTACATTCAAAACCACCGTTAGCACACGTACTCCAGCGCAGTTATGGTGAAGGACCACACGCATTTTGTTCACAGGTCTCGGATGTCCAACTGCTGGTAATAACGCCTGGTATTTTTTGTTTTGTGAGGTCACAGAAACCAGTGTTAAAAAGTACCCTCAGACCGCACAACACAAATGATGTTCGATTTTTGTAGTTTTTAACTTTTGATGTCGGCGTTCTGGTTTATTTCTACTCCAGATTTTGCGAACAACTTATTTTTAACTCCATGTTACCAAATAATGTGACAGGATCTTTTATTTTATCCTACGTTCAGTGAAGCACCTATTGCGACTAGGTTGACAGACGACTTTTCCTAAGGGACTCAAAAGTCTTCTCGTTAGGGTGCTGGACGTCAGATCGAGTGATTACTAACTGACCATCTTCAATACCACACATTATGTCCACTTTGGGACCGAAAACCTCAGCTGCAGACGAGGTCCTGATCAATGAGCTGAAACAACCGCTAGTGTTTCCTGCAAAATCAGAACTATAAAACAAAGTGTATAACAAACAACGGACTGACAGTTCTCGAACAGTATGCATTTGAACAAACCTTGATACAATAATTGAAAAAACGTTTACTGCCAAAACAATCCATGCATAATGTACACGTATGTCAGGTAACCATATGTCTCTTGAGAATTACTTTTGGGAAATTTTAGTGAATACTTGTGCATTGGATTCAAAAACTACGAATGGAAAAAAATAAACTAAAAATCTGATTTCCATATTTTCACTCTAACATATTGCTGTAACTCAGTAACAAATTTCCTTCCATGTTTGCTAGTCCCTCGTCGGTAATCTGGCGGTTCGGCTTCATCACTGTGTGAAAATCCGATTTCAATTAGGAGTGAAATGTGTTTATTTGGAAAAGTCTCTAGACTTGAAGCTAATGTTTTTGCTCTGTAGCAGAAACCCCTCAATACGCAATGAAACTTAGTCCGCCAAGTGGTTGTTGTTGAGGTGTGTTTGAGTCAAAAGCGTGCAAATTTAAAAATTAAAAAATCACAGAAGAGAAGTACCATAGCTAAGAAAAATAACTCACGAACTATCGTGCAGCTACATTAGGCAAGAATCCGTAGTCTATTGAATAAGTATGTAGATGCAGTGACGGCGATACGTAACTGAGCATTTTTGTTTAACTACATGAATAATTACGTTGTATGTGTAACGGTATGTGTAACGGTATGTGTAACGGTTAAGCACCTTGCGCTAAACCCGATGGCCCGATCCTAGCCATCCACTCACCCCACATCCGATCAGGAGACCACATGTTAACTGTCTCATTCACAAATCTTTGGCCTTTTCTTGAGGTCACAGATACATCACACGCTCCACAGGCCAGCACGTGATTCAACAAGCCCTATCCACTTTGCACAGACAGCCCCCGCTAGGTGTAGTTCACCTTCACTCACCCGACAGATAGTGATGCCTTCTCCCCTCATCACTTCGATAGGCAAGGCCACATGTACGCACACACACACGCGCATCGACTGAGTTAACTTACGCGCGTTAACTTACAGGCATGTGACGCACGCACATGAAGGCGACTAAACTTACGACAACACAACTTGTGACGCCTCGTCTCGGACAGTGAACAAGTCAGCAACGCGCAAACCCAACGGACACGAGGACGTGAGCTACACCATAACTGTACCGCTCCACATCGCATCCACGTGATCCTGTCCCTACAATACTACCAACACACAGCATACACCTGGATACTACTATCCACACTATTATCTACACGGACATTGTTTTGTACTGTACGTGAGTCTCCTGGCTTGTCTATGTTCTAATCCTCTTCCTGTTTATGCCTATTTGTGTTATACACCTTACTACTCAACTGTATACCCTTTTTTATTTATCTATAGCATACACCGTTGCCCTAAGTAACATAATAGGGAGTACGCTGAAATTTCGTTCATTCACTTGCTGTGTTGATACTACTGCGTAGAAACTAGTTCTGAGTCTGAACATTTACGATTACTAATACATACTTCAAACTATTACATCTGGTGGTTGTTTGCATCTAAGAAAAGTTGAACATTCATTTAATTTCCCCGGATACCGAAGATTACTGGGAACACTTTGAAATTTGTTGTATTATGCTTAACGACCTGAGAGAAGAGAGAAAAACAACACATCCTCTCATCGTCATTGATAATGATGAATACGTTCTGATGAAAAATCCAGCGTCCTCCGATTTTCACACTTCATTTCTATACTCTTATTTGAAGCATTTACTGTTTAAGAGTGTTCAGCTTGTCAACTTCGAAGCTGTGGAAGAAAACGAAATTTCACACTTTTATGAGGAAGGAAAATCAGGATTTTCACACACATATCCTTCAACTTCATACTCAAGCGGCTACATGCAATTTCGATTATCAACTACAAATTCAGATAAGAGAACGAATAATTGCAGAGATCACTATCGCTTGCGTTCAGCTAAATGAGCTAAACGAGATATCTCTCTATTCTCCTAGAGCCCGTTGTGAAAATTTTCAAAATTTCAAGTTTACGGTGAACGAAGAACCAGTTGTGTTATGTAATGCCAACAATGTTAGAATGCAGGCACACCAACAGCGGCAGTTTGAAAACGGAAATACAGCAGCTGAACCACGTCATTCTAATCCTAACTGGGTGCAGCATTAAAACTCGAGATTAAAAATTGTGTTATTGTCGTCTAACTGCATGAATAATGACATGCATTACGGTTTCGTGTGCTCACTTTCTGTATCATTGCTAATGCATAGAAACTAGCTCTGGGTTTGGGCTAAGTACATTTTCACTTATTGTTGCGTGCTTCAAACTATTTCACTAGATTATAGTTTTGCTGTTCACTCAAGGGTCACGAATTTCATTACTCTGAATGCGTAAAGTAGAAGAAACTGTGCTGCACCTGTCCTTCATCCCGCTTATAGCCGCTTCCAACATTTCTTGAAATGAAGTGGGTGAGTGTTAGTACACAGGTCATTCACATGACTGGTCGATTTCAGCCTATGCGGAAAGCAAATGCGGCAACTAAGTGATGTTACTAACAGCGCTTAATAAACTAGTTTATAACGCAAATTACAATCCTTCCATGTGATTTGCATTAGCAGGATTTGCGCTACCGACTGCATTACCTTCGAGCTCAAGATGAAGTATATTGGAATGTTTTGTATTTGAAATGAATGTCAAACAAGTGACATGAAACAGCAATCACTCAGCCATATTAAGTTTCCTATTGCTGAGGATTGCTTGGGACGAATTCACGAAAAGGTATACAATACCATAAAACTGTCGATTTCTATTATTACGCCAAGTTTTTTTCTTTTACCATTCTCGTCAACAATACAAATTTCAAGTAACTATTAATCTTTATTTGAAATGTTTCAACTGCGTCAAGTTCAGCTTACATCGGATCGGTGGTTCAAGATGACCTTGTAATTGTCTTTGATAAGAGTAACGTTCAGAAAACTTGCGATTAGCGAATTTTCATTTTACGGGACATTGCACATAATTCTACGTTCCGAACTCCAAATTTGCTACACAGACTGTTTTAGTGGAAATCAACTGTGCTGCCAAAAATCAATGGTTCGAACTGTGCAAAATTAGACTAACTAGAAGCAGATAACTTGAATTCTAAAGATCACGTTCAATGTCTGTATGATTACATTCCTCAAAACGGGTTGAGTATTTGAAGTAATTAAGGTGAATAAATCGAAGTTAGATGGAGATGGTGAGTTCAAATGAGTACGAGACTGTAACAGTAGTTGAACTCATGTTATCTTATGATGTCAATTTTGCGAGTCCTCATCTGTTGGGCATATCATTCACATACAGAACGGAAAATTTGTTGAAAAAATAACTAAAATCAATATTTTCATGTACTATGCAAGAAGTAATGTTATTTAAGTTGAACTCCGCTAATCATACTCACATTTTGATAGTTCATTCTTCTAAGCATAGTGTCTGCTACAATCAGTCTGTACTTGCATTATAGTGAACCTACACAATCTTACGAATATTGTTGTCAGACGATTATTTATTGCAGACCAAAGCGCACATATGATGACTAACTGAGTTTACACTCAACTTCTACAGTTCAGGTCATATTGTGGTGGATTGTCAGGCCGGAGGGGCGAGTATTCAAACACTCGGCGGAATGTCTCAGCGCGAAGGGAAGGCACGTTCACAAACCTTCAAGGATCGAATGGCGGACACCAGGGACAATCAGATGAGTCATCGCTCGATCGGATCGGACCAACGGGCGAGACATGGCACGCAAAATAGGATGGACGACCAAATCGGAGGCTCGATTATTCCAACACCCGGGGGAATATCTCGACACGGTCATGGAGGATAGTCAAAGCTAAAAGTGGATAGATGGAGGACAACACGAGCGACCGGACGAGCCATCGCTCAACGGAATCGGACGAACGGACGAAGATTGACAGGCGGAAAACCCCCGGTTAAAAGGCGCCGATCACCCACATAAACCACGCAGAAGTGCACAAGACGCGTGAGCGGAACCATCGGGGTGTTGTGGACTAGAATTCTGACTCATAAACGCGAGCGCGCTCGTAGCATGTGAATTAGCGTGTTGGACAATAAAGATTGTGCCTTATTGGACGCCTTTTCGCTACAATATGATTCCTTAGTTTAGAAACTTCCTTACGACGATCAATGTGTTGTATGAATAGAAGGCCGTACAATGAAGCGCACCGTACTGGTTACCCACAACCTGTAACTCCGAACTGTTTAGATGTATCACTTAACAAGGATAGCCTTCACGCAGTTAATCAACCATTGTACAGTAGATGACTGTTCACGCAAGTTTTAAATTTTATTGTGACTTGTTTGCTATATCCGTCTGGAGAGGGGTGACATTCCCCCACAAATTGTGAGATCCTTACGCAGCCAATGAACCGAAACCGCCCGAATGGTTCATTATTTTCATTCAGTGTGATTAGTTTTCTCTCTATCTGAACACAGTCAGTGGAAATGGGCCAAGAGCGGTTGAAACCAGACTTTCATGTTTTAAGTGGAAGTTTTGTGGCAGATGTCGGTGTACTCTGAAACCACGATATGCGTGACGTCCACCCATACCAGTCGATCGCATAAAGGCCACGTAGACAGCTGAATTACTCGCATATGAAAGGATGTCAGTGGGACTATTGTTAGAGCGGAAAGAGATGGACTGTTGACAGAAAAGCTTCCCGTTCTAACATTTATTCCGTAGTCTCTGCCTGACGAGCCCAGCTGACAGGAAACACCGATAAATTGACCTTGTGACAGTCACCAAAAGCAGAACAAACTAGCGCTGAAAATATCCGTGTACATTTTGTTGAATGGACGCTGATCAGTGATCAGTGTAAAAATGAGCCTCACCTTAAAACACGCTGCACATGTTCTTGATATATCCCTACAGTGAGCCCACGTATTTACGAAAGTTATCATAAAAAAGGATTTCACGGTCATACGCTGTTAAGGGAAGCACTATCCGAAAATGGAAAATGACCACGAAAAATACTTGGAGGCCAGAAAAGTAGGTAAAAGTTGCAATTCAGTGTTAGTCAGCCAACTGCTCAAACAATATGTCTAGTAGAACAGTTGGTCGTTTTCTCCCTATATTCCTCTCTTGTTCCTGCAAAACCGCCATACCCATTGAACCAACTTTTCAGACGCGAATGTGTTGGTGGATCAACACAACTGGTTCTACTAACCACTGGCGACAATGCTGTTATACCTACCAAACTCCGAACATATTTGTTGAGGTGAAAAGGCTTGTATTGCAAAACACACCTAAGATAATGTATTTCTTTTCAAGTTTGTCCACATAAGCTGTATTCAAGTCGACCATAAATTCACCTTTTGCAAAGACCACCTGTTGCACACAAAGAAGCTCGATCACCAGGTGATTATATGGAGAGTTTTACACCCCAATCAGATCGAAAAAGATTGCATAAATGTGCTTTCAGATTAACTTTGTCCTGGTTGTTGTACTAAACTTATCTGTGTACAAAAAACTCGTTCATTTTACTGTTGGGTTAGCTCGTATTTCATGCTTAAACACTAAGCCCAAAGGACCAGATCAATCACAAATAGCCTTCATCTCATACGTAAACATATTGAGGAAATTTAGTTTAACTTTCATTGTGTTCCTACACTCGTTCTTCTGCCTCTGAACAGTGTAATATGATGACCACACGGCTAGACGTTTGTCCAAACGAATCACAGACTTTCGCCTAGCCTGGCTTGGAACCGGGTTGACTAAATTTATCAACAGCGTGATCGTATCACATTTAGGTGATCGGTTGGAAACAAAACGGTCGCTATCCGGGTAGGAAATCCGGCTGTCTGGTCACACAAACGGTTTGTTCAGGCCCTGTGGTTGCCGTGGCCGAATATGGTGGCAGATACTCTCGTACGCACATGTGCAACTCCCCTGACTTTGAGTAGTGTACTCTCACCCGCATCCACACTGACAGTTGGCTTCTGTCACAGGGAATAAACCTATCCCACATCTATAAAGACGAGAAATCGATGTTGAGACGTGCGTTCTGTTCTTTTGTTCTAGCCACCTAGACGACTCAGTCGATCTATATGCTTTAAAATATGTTACATAATTGCATTGACCTGATGATGACTTCCCGAAAACATATCTTCATCACACTGTTTCATTTCCTTGAAAATGTCAATTAGAACACAAGGATATCGCGTTTTGGCATGTTTTGGATCCAACTGTCCTTTAGTGTGAAACACTGATCTCCATATATCTGATGCGCAGGACAAAATAAATCTACCAGTTGCCCTCTACCCACCTGTTGTTGTCACCATCAACAAAAACCCTGAGCAATAGGCATGACAAAAATAATCTGCAACACCGTATCACTTCAAGATGCTTCAAAAATCCTTTGCAGTATGCCCAGGTAAGTTGGATCGTCAGGTGAACCAATAAGTGAAAATAATACAATAGCCAAACATGTTACAGATAGGTCGGAGCTGCTGACAAAATTAAGGAGGACTTTCATGGATAGCGCATAGGATGTGAGGATAACTCATGAAGCTTCTGAGCTAACTACGAAGATGTAGTGGGCTCTCTGATTTTTAATAGACTAACGACATCAAGCTAATCAGGACACTCAATGTTGTCTGTAGTGTTGTCGTTCTATCCGATGGACACACGAGTATAATGCGTTGCCATTCGCAAATTGGGATCACCCTGTGGCCCTATTTAGTCTTTACGCATAATGTACCGTTGAACCCGGCGCCATTTCTTTACGTAACCATTTTTATCAACCTAAGGTATTTTAAACAGCCAGCGGTTACCGTGTTCACAGGTAACATTATCAGTCTATATTCCCAAGAAAACTTTTAATTACAACTTTGTGAGTTACGGAGCTACGGCTGTACAAACTCCCAACAGTTGAGTAGCTCGAAGGTCTATGTTTGGAATTATAAAGCACTTAACATACCCCCTAATGACATCTTGCTAGACCTTTTTTCGTCGTTTGTACACCGTTTTCAATTAGCTGAACTTATATACTTGTGTTGATGTGATGCTGAATTATCGAAAAGAAGTGTTCATCATGGCTCTGTTCTATTTGCTAAATATAGTTGCGAGGATATCCCAAGGTGACGCAGTAATTGCTTGGTTACATTTCCGGAAACATATTAAGCCTAACATATTGTACTTTTTGCAAATAAGATTTATAATAGAGTCCTGGTAATCGGTGGTCTGTGGACAATCTTTCCATGTTAATCTTTTGTGGAGGTTATTTGAAATAAGCTACAGCGCACAAGTCTATCGTTGCGCATGAATGATTGACACCACGAACCCGTTACAAACAGGACATTTCAAATTACCCTATTTTGCCATACAGTAGCTTAATACACTCGTGATCATCTGAAGTAGATCCCTGATATTCAATCCAGTCTCTTAATGAAGTTTACATTCAATGTTCCTTATTCATCCATTTGAGAGCTGCCGGTCCTAAAATCTTTTCACTTTTTGCGAATTTATCTTCGTTGTATTCAGTTATTATATTAATCCCCTAACGCAATGGCTTATTGTAATCCGTAATGAAAACCCAAGATCAATGTAATTCGAAATTCTTATGGTTCTTCTTTAAATCTATCCGTACTATAAAAATTAAAGCGTACAAAAGCAATTGGCAATATTTTGTAATTCCTTAAATAAGAGTTTATAGGATATTTATGTCAACTTTACGGTATACTGGTCACTGGAACCAGCATTTCCCTTTTAAACAATTTAGGTTCCACAGTTCATTGAGAAAAGCGAAACCTGTGGCAATTTTTGTTTAAATCGTAAACATTCAACTGTCTTAACTGCTAAAAAGTGAATATATTTTCTATTAGAATAGTCCGCAACTAGTGCGATCACCTTTATATGAACACGGATAATTCCGTACAAAATATTTACACTACGTGGATAATCCAAAATACTAACAAAGACCGCTTGTTCGAAACCAATTTATTAAACAAATCATCATTGCAATACTGAGTTAAATACAACGGTTAACGTTTGATTATTCCACTGCTGATCTCCGAAAACTCAGAGTCATAGTCCAGGCCCAGACAGTCTGTGAACGAAGGGAATCGTATTCCCGCTAAGAGCCAGTGCATACTACTAGGTTTTGGAAGCAAAGTTTGTCGCAGTGAGACAGAGTTGAGTCAACATTGCGCTAGGGTCCACGCTTACGGAAGTCTTCATAGAGTGAACACCGACTGCAGCTGACTGAAGCAAGGTTATACGCGTCAACATTGAGATACATGACTTGTCCGGGTCATATTTTCCGGTTCCGTTAGACCAGTGTGTTCTAATTACTGTAGCACACTGGCGTTACACCGTTCAAACGTGGTGTGAGCCAGTTTGCCAGCTTTTCCTATCACCCGATAACCTTCCCCGAAGTGGACAATTTCCTCTTAATCGATCGTTTGACATCCGGACAGTTTCAGAAGTCCGGTTTTCGACTGCCAGTGTACACAGTGTATATCTGCTTAACTAACAAACTGGGTATATAGCCACATAATCAACAGCCAGCAGCTCAGCAGTCAAATGAATCAGCATCATTTCATACTTTAAACAATAACTTACGATTAACTTAATTACTCCAATAATGACCCATTTCTGAGTCAACGGATCGATCACGCTGAATAATGCAAACGCGTCGCGGTGAATTTCGCGTACTAAGACAGATACACGATTGAAATAACATTACCTAAAACAGTACTGATACCTCACCTTGATTAGCAAACAATTGACTTGGTGAATTCATGCGTAACGCAAGCGACTCTTACTAATCGACAACACGTCCTCGAAAAATGAGATGGACTGAAAATGATCAGCATCTTAAATGTTATTGCATTAGTGTTTGGGATAACAGATTTGTCGTGTGCAAAAAATTAAATAACAATCAGATAACACAAAGTTAATCCGAAACATAATTCTGACGTAACTCAGAAAAAATCAACCTGCAAAATGTTACATTCAACACACGTTTGACAAAAAAAAGAAGACTTTGAAAACTGCGTTTTTTCTCTTTTCTCAGCATACCAATCGAATGCACATTCGAAACGATAGCTACACCGTGAATCGTTTAATAAAACCAGAATAATGTCATTGCCCGTTTTTATACGAAATTGTCTTGGTGAAATTGATGTACGGTGATATGGAACTTAAAATTGCACAGGTTCAGTCCAGTATTGTGATTGCATCGTATATTCTATGAGAGACAGGTTGATCAATGTGTTGTTTTTAGTCCTGTGTAATGTTATTATACAACTCTAATCAGGAATGAAGATGCCGATTGTTGTCAGAGCATACTTCTCATGGAGTCCTTATAGCTCATGGCAGAAGACATTCACATTTGATTTGTTGGCTAATGACGCAGACGCAAAGTTAGCTGATTCGGTCTTTCAGATATTGGGAGAGCTGTGGCGTTTTTCGAAATCGGGTTATTTTTCGCTTACTGTCTTCCAAGAGAGAAGACTACTTTATTACCGTTGGGACGGTAGGGTCAAGCTGTTAAATTCATTCATTAATCGTGTTATGGATACTTTCTGGTTTCACGCGGATGTAACTGTCCCATTCAGTTGATTACTGTTCGTATAACATGAATTCATACAAACGCGAGAAAGACTTTACACCAGGGTTGTCAGATATCTGTTCGTATAGATATTATAGCTATGCTGTGAAAACAATGCGTCGCTTGGCATCTCTCAGTCACAGATACACTCTAACGATACCCAGAATAGCTATAATACCGCCTATCAGAGTCCACAAATGGCGCGATAATCCAAAAATCACATGATGTGCCTCAAATTCTACGGAAAATTGCTGAGTTTTGATCATTGATTTAGTGATTGGTAACTCTGTTCTGTTCATGAATGCAACTTTTTATTACCTATCGGTTGATGATACAACTATCGTGATGACATAATCCGTTAGGGATATATTGTATTTTTATTTTGTCCATTTGCAATCACCGACGCACGCTGTTTCCCAGTCCAGCATTGCCCCTCAACAGCTGAAACGGCTATAGAGAGGTGTGTGAACAGCCAGGTGTTATCGATCGTGGACAGTGGTGACCAAAGCATTGAGCCGATGGGGCCGAGTGACCGTATTGGAAATGCGCGTACACTTCTTCCCCCGGCCCGGAGTCATTTGATCTGGCCGTGTTTTCATCGCTCTACTGTGCCCGTTCGCTCACCTGGCTCGGTTAGGGGGCATAGCCGATCGGTAAGCCCATTGGTCGGGACTCCGGGTATCGGCGCCAGGACATATGGCACACTTGTGACGTCAGGTGTGCTCAGCGTGGTGATTGCATTGTGCAATGCGGCTCACACTAAGCCATTGCCATCTTCTCGGCGGAATTGTTACAGTAGGTTGCCCCGACTTTGGACGATGTCAGCGTGGGCCATCACACTGCGAGGTTGTCTCCAGCCCCTTCATTGAGTCAATGCGATATGTTTAGTCTGGACTACCCCCTAATTAAGATGAATTGTTTCAGACACTAAGGTGGTGAGATTCCATCACCGTTAAAGTGCGCCCAATTGAGTTCACGGACCGTTTCCTATTCAAGTCCTGAGCCGGTTGGCCGACTCCAATTGGGCCAACTGGACGTAGGTGCGTGGGTTTTAAATATCGACCGTCTGCACTTCTATCATCAGACTTTTCGGATTGAGCTGAATGAGAGCGGATACAAATTTGGCAGCGGTGATCAGTAAAATAAATTCGAAGTTCAAGTGCAATACTGTGAGTGGGAAACTGACCGTAGAAAAGTGTACGGGTTTTGTGACGAATGAGTGAACTTCGAGCCAAATAGCGATCGATCACAAAAGATAGGGATACTAACTGCGGAGTATAAACTGCGGTAACCCAGAACAGGATTTATCTGAATCCTCATGGTCCAATCTGTTGCACGGAGGGTACAAAGTTAAATGCGCCTCAAATTTTAGAAGCTCCAGGAGATTATGTTTATGTACTTCAAGCTAAGGAAGGCTGAACATGTTAATCTGCTTTCTATCGAAAATGTTGTTCGTCACAAAGCTATTCACTTAGGCAATGTTTTTAGAATGGAAAGCTTAACCCCCTCAAAATTCAACTAAGTTGTTGGCACAAAACTTGTGATCTGACATTATAGTGAGTATCAGAGGACTGAGGACATTTCTCATATTCAAGCTTAGCGTAGCATTGCCTCGCAACTTGAACTGGATGTTTTAGACAAACATTTGTACACTACCCGGAACAGCTATGACACTGAGTATCTCGGCAATGCTGGCGAGACAGCTCGGTATTTTTTATGTCCTACCCTGCTAGATTATGGAGACGAAAGGATCGCAAAAAGATTTCAGATAAGCGAATGACCGCGCTGGTCTGCAGTAGAATGATTGATGAGACTAAGGTTTTAGAGATGAATCGGATATAGCGAACTCCTGGAAGCTTCTGAAGTGTTAACACAGACATGTGCAAACACCTTCTGGCATCCAATGAGCGCCTAAATGACCAACAGTAATTGTGTAGAAACACCGAGCATCTCTTACCCGCTAATTAATGTTGCACCGGTCGAAAGATCATTCTTCTCGTTGACAATGGCACTTCATTTGAAATCTCCGTGATGTAGTAAAACACACGTTTAGAATGCTCACTAATAATAGCTACGACAATGTTTCAAATTAAGTACAGGGCAGTAAGTTGATCACTCAATTGCAAATGTTGTTGGGGTTTACTGTGAAAGTCGTTGGGAAGGAAAAGAAAGAATAAATATTGCAAAATGTTCTTTTGCTTACTACAATAAGATTAGTCGTTCATAGAGTGTACCACACGCTATCACGTTGATGCATGCTTTCCTGGAACCAAATTTGACAGACACACCGGATTGGCGGACACAATTTCTGTGAATTTGAATCAGTAGACTTATTTACTAAATCCATGTATTCGCTGGTGATCTTTTCGCCGGGTAAATGAAGCAACTCTGTGTGGTGATTGTCACTAAAACTATTTCTAATTACTGCTGTTTTACTAAATTGTTGACAATAAGCTATACAATTGCGCTCGAGAGATAAATTACCTGCCTTGCTTAGTTCAGTTGTTGTTACTATTGTGCAGAAGCTAGCTCTGGGGTTGAGCTAAGTTAACTACTTCATATATGTATTTCTGGAACCTTCACACTCTATCTGGTAACACACAGCGACAAATCAGGTATTTTCTGCTTTCGTTGTTCCCTCACTTACTAAGAATTATACGAAGGACAGCTACGTAACCCGGATGTTGTACCGATGGTTATAGGAAATAATCGATCGATAGAGTGTGGTGGTTGCTATGGCGGGGTTAGTCATTTGGCTACAATGAAAGAAAATTACGATGTCGTCGAAGTGTTGAAGCTTTCTGTACTAAAGAAACTCGATATTTTGGAAAGGATTACGAATGATCGTTTGAATATTTGAAAGATACTGTCCGACAAGTCATTGAAGACAGCCACAGTAAAAATATAATGGTACTTGTTTGATATTTGGAAATAAGCTGTTACGCTTTCCTTCCCTTTCTGATTTCACCAGCCCAAGTCACTACGAGTGGAACAAAAACTTGCTTGCTGTATAGTCACGGCAATAAATAATATAGTGGGCAACAGGTTATTTAGTGTTCATTAATCGCTGTAAAAAATATTCCGAGGTTATTTTTACGCATGTAGCAATCAGCTGAATGAACAAGCCCACATTGCTGTGGGTCAGTTCGATAGGTGCAATCAGATGAGTTACCTATAAAGCGTAGTTCTTGACGTCAGTCACTTCTAAGAGAGATTGTTTATATACATCTGCCGGAAGACAGTTTCCTCCTCTCGCCAATGCATTTCACATTGGGTGTGACTGACCCTAAATCGTTAAATCACAAGCCGTCAGGTGAGTGTCACGGTTAGCATAAAGCATATTTGGCATCCAACTTGTGAGGTGTACAAAATGTATGTGAGAGGCAAGTCACGAACTTAATCCCCAAATGTGTGATGTAGCCGTCGTCTCACCCTCTCACGCGGCCCATCTCGTGTCAAGCCCTCTAGTCTGAGTAACGCTCACTGTCCCAACCGGCACATGCGAGTCCACATACTCATCGGCCCGAAAACTCCCAAATTTGGACTTATGCACGCACGCAGTCACCATCTTCACATTCAGCCAATTGGAACACTCCAACTGGATAGGGAACACAACTGAACTGAGCAGTACACGGTCTAGACGAACGCCACTGTATTAACCTTGTACATCAATCCCAACAATAAAGATCCAAACCAATGACTTAACCCTTTCATTGAATGTCATTCAAATATCACCACTTGTTGGTGGATACTCAAACTATCACGGTTAATAATTCCACAACAGTGACCAACTAAATTTTTATGATTTTGGATTCGTTGAAGCATTTTTGGTTCAGCTGCCCTTCAGTTTGGTGCGGTGTCAATTATTGAATTCACCGATACATGATTAGCCCTAAATTTGCGTCGATTTTGTCTTTTGCTGCATGCAAATAAATATTATCGTGAATTTTGTACCATTTTTATAACCGACATTGCGAACTTATTAAACTTTACTTGCTTGGTATTGTTTGGTACGACCTCAATTTAATTCCTGCCCAATTGTTTTAAGAATCTAATTCTTCATTGGTTGGTGCACATTTCGTGAGGTCGTTTCTTGGTTGCACCATCTGAGTACTTTTCTGTTGGAAAATATGAGTATCTGATTAATCCACATTCAAAGTGACAGGGCATTTTTAATGTTATTTTTGTCAATAGTGTCGTATAGAAGCAAATTACTTCGATCTCCTTACCAGACGTCTTCTCGGAATTGGATGGTATTCTCATTACCCCGACCAGAAGAAGTAGCGTTATTGAGATTGCTGGTTATGCGTTACTGTGTGGATGATCCCAAATCGTCAGAAACAATTTAGCATGTAGTATATATTTTAAATCAGATCATAAGGTTCACTACTAGAGGTTTACTATCAATTCACTTTCTGTCGTACACTCAGAATCATCGTCTAATCAGTGGGTCTTTGGGAAACTGTTTATGTTTACTTAACATTCTGAGGGAAAGTATTCACAGTTCTTTTCACGAGTGTCTACTTCGAAACATGTATCCCGTACGAAAGTTCACAGAGAGACCACAGCGTTCGAATAATATGTGTCTTGTGGGGCTTCCTCGAGAACAGACAAACTGGGCATCAGACTGAGTCCATTCAGTGGCTGGACTAAATAGAATTGCCATTACGAAAATCATTAAACATGTTGAATGAAGTTTTGATTAAAGACAAAAGTACGTAGTATTGACGGCCTGTAATAAGGGCAACGGTGATCAAATGAAGTTAAGCGTCGCCAAGTCAATAAGAGATTTTTCCAAAGTCCGCCCCACTCTGTAAAATGTCGCCCCCTACCCTCCTCAGCCCCGATGATACGTTAACCATGGTGTTGGATATTATATGGACCTTCAAAATTGGTAGGTTTGTTATTAAATCTCCATCTGGACCAAATAAATTTCCGACTTCAATGAGGCGTTTCCATAGCAATGGCACTTTGTTTTAAAACATTAGATCTACACCACCAGATCAGCCAAGCATTTCGTGTCTATATTTTATTCTGATGGCTTCAGTTATGCTCGTAGCAAGTTACTCGGCCGCTAATCATATAGTATTTGACAGCTTAAAGTATAATTAGCTATTGTCTGCAAGCTATGCAGTCGCGAACAAGCCAACTAATATTTTTTTCACAGAAGAACCAATTGCGAGAAACCTGGGCCTCGGCTGGATTCGGACCAGCGAAAGAAACAGCATGTTTGCTAGTAGTATCTTTTGGGAATCTTCTTTAGAGAAGTTTGAAACAGTTTTTCCCCTTGATGAACTTGAACAGAACACTAAGAAGACGTAATTCATGTGATGTTTTCCGGCTAAGGTAGAATCCACATTATACGAAAGCCTGTCAAAACCATAGTTGTATAGACGTTACGCAGATAATGTTCTAGCCATTTTTGAGAGCTCAAGTGACTCAGATATGTTATTCTTGAAGCTGAACTAAGCTCATCAGAACCTAAAGCTGAAGAGACATAATGAAGTGAATGACTGTCTTTCGTACCTGGATATTTTGGCCATCCGAAGATCAGATGGTACGGTAGGAAGATTTGTCTATAGGAAGCCTAATTGGACCGGACAGTATATGCATTTCGTAAGCTTCTGTCCGATGCAGTATAATAGAGGCTAAGTCAGGACACCTTTCCATGGAGCACAAGGGATTTTGCACACAGGACAACCTACAGCCAGAGTTAAGTTTACTGACGGACACTCCACAGGTCGACGGGTACAGCAGCACAATTACCCCAAAACAGAAGTAACAACGGTACCCAAGAAGACAGCGTATTTAGAACTCCCGTTTCTAGAGGACAGCCAGTCAACAAAGACGAGGAAGTGTCTAGTAGGCGCTGTATTCAGAGCTTATAACGCCGTAAAATTGTGTATAGTACAGCGAACCGGAACTCTACCGGTCTCCCCGGCTAAGAACAAACAGTCTACGTCTGTCACATTCCACTGTTCATACTAATATTTTTGTAGTTGTAGGGAGGACAAACCGACAGCTAGCTGCTCGTATCAAACAGCGTGCTTCCAGACCGCTTGAAACTCAGTTAGAAACGCCAGACGCCTGTATAGATGCTGATGGAGGGCACCCGGTATCATCAGTTGCGAGATACATAATCCAAACAGGACAAAGAGTCAAAGTTTCTGACGCATTCTTGATTTTTTGAAAAACCGAAAATGCATACTTTAGTTTGCCGAGCCTTCGGTTATCGAACGACACAGTTCCCCCGTGTGTTCAAAAACAACGTGTGCTGACGTTGCGGCTAACCTGGTAGTCGGTATTCCCACAATTTTGATTCACAGTTTTTGTGTCTGTCTGTTTACTCCCTTAAACAATGACTTTCGTCCTGTGGAACTTTGACAGGTTTAAAATTAGGTACACGTCCATGTATGATCAGAATATACAAAATGTTACTTCGGAGAACATCGCATGAACTGCGCCTTCTCATTGTTCTGTTCAGCAAACAGCGTACCCAAACGCTGTGCCAGCTGACGTGGCTTTGTAGTCCACCCGACAGAGCACTTACCGCGTCTGAGCATGCTGTTTCTGTCGCGGTGTAGAGTCTGTTATCTTTTTGTTCTCTTGTTGCACACTATTCTTCATACCTGTTATGTTTATTGTATATATGAACTAATTGTCTAATGTTTGAATCAATACACACTTCGTCCTCGCGCGCGTTGGCTTCTGCTTGCACGTAGTCGTTGTTACCGAGAGCTAACAGTGACAACAGTCGATTTTAGTAAAAACTGAATTCACTGGAATTTTCCTGTTATTCAAGAGAAACGTTCTTCCAACATATAGCGGACTTAGTATGGTGGAATTTGTCGTAGACAATTACTGTAGACTGTTTCATAACATTGTCGACTCAGTTTTTGATTCCACTACTTAATTGATGAGCCCGACGAGACAGGAACACGCAACTTTCTGATCTAGAATTCGAATTCAGTCGAAGTCTGGATTTTTCGCAACTGGGTCTCATCCAAATTGATTTCAAACTCAACGGAGCCCACAGATACGTGCTGATCTTAGCAGCACTAACTGGAATTGTGCTGAGACTCAGTCTACCTCAAGGTCCTAGATATTGACTTTTTTCAAGAAGTTCTACTAGTATTTGTTTTTCTACTTTTTCTTCCTATATTTGTACTCGTTTATTACTGTGTTACCCTGTGAATGATAGACGTCATTGCTAAAGGTAGCCCGAGTCACGATACCCACAGGTGCGGCTTAAAGCCTAAAGTAATCATGGTCACCTTCGAATTTGATCTTCCGTATATCGATAATAACATCAATATATGTCAAACTGCGGTATTGGTACTCTTTTTATCATTCACTGGAAGTCGTATTTTTTTCAAAAGGGCTACCTTATTTCGGTCTTCTGATATGCTTTTACATTCTGGCTTGCTAATTACAATACGTTGTAAGTAGTATTGGTAAAACCAAACATCTAAATTACACCAGGAGGATATGCAACCAAAAGTGTAATGTAAATAACAAACAAATATAACAAGTGCACTTACAGCAAGGGTTCGGACAAAATACAGAGATGTAATCCGTGTGTGTGCTAGTGGAGTGTTGAGTGGAATCCTACAGATGTCGACGTAGTGATCTACAGGATGGAAACTGTGTAGTCCACGGAGCATTATGGCTGTGATTTGTTCACCGACGCGCGAGGGACCCAGACGGGTTGGAGAGGAAAGGCTCGGTCATCCGAATCACTGGATGGAAACGTTTTCAGAGGTTTGTGCGCGTAGTGAATGATGATTGTGTATCCGTAAGATGGTGGACCTTATTCTTAAAGAATTGACTTAATTCGTACGCCTTCTCATACATACGTATTTCTGTATTAATCAGCCATTTCGTGGATAATTTTCAGTGTTGAAATGATTAAATTGCTTTTTGATATTTATCTAGTACGTTTGGTGTACTGATGCATTGTTAGAGAATGCAGAATTTGTGTACAGAAGATGCATCTTGTTCCTTTCTATTCGTGCTTTTGTTGATACGTGCATTCTAAACTGATTACTTGAAAACGTTTCATATCTGCCCTTGATTTCCACCGTATTAATGACTGCATTGGCATATTTCTCAAACTCTCCTGAACCCAATGATTGCAAACCGTTTCACTGTCATATAAATTCAATAGTTTTGGTGAGTCTGTTTTTGGACCATTTTCGGTCATTTTGTGATGACGTTGCACAGCTCCGTAATTCTGATTGTTCCTTGCCGGTTAACTTGGACACCTGGCTGATTCATATTTAAAACGAGGGACAATCATTATTCTGTACATTGCCTTCAGTCCCCTATAAAATCCACTTTCTTCGATCGTTTAGCTTAGCAGACTATCAACTGGCGTTGTTGAATCTACCAAGCAAGTGTAAATCGTTGACAAACCTGGACCTGCTCACAACGATTCAACTGTCAGAAAAACTGCACCTCGAGTCATAGTATGATGGACGACCAAGTCAAGGGATGTGATTATTCCAACACCCAGTGGAATATCTCGACTTATTGGTAAGATATGAACAAAGCCCATGGCGGATGGATTGTGGACAACACGAGCGACCGAACAAGCCATCACTCAACAAAATCAGACTAACGGGCGAGAAATGGAAAACAAAAATCTATGACAGAAAGCGTCAGTCGAACACATAGAACCAAACAGAAGTGTACATGACGCTTAAATGGAAACCTCAGCGCTGTGGACTGGAATTCCGGCTCATGAATGCGGGCGTCTTGGAAAAGTGTGAATTGGATAATAATGGTATTGTTTTATCGAACGACTTTTCGCTACAATTGTGCTACTGATAACGCTATAAAGCTGAAAACGTACGTACGTATGTATGTATGGTTCAGTAGATCACTGCTAGTCACACAGGCTGGTTCGTTACCATCCCTCATAGTAGTCATAGCGTACTCTACACATGAACTTTCACGTTGAAATAACGTGACAAAAATAACGATCAGTCGCTAGGGCCACACACGAAAGATCATTAACGCAGTGTAGTTCATTCATTAGACGGTAGCCAATATTATGTAAGAAATCGTATAACTATCCACAAACCACCCTTACTTGTCAACACCCGCGATTGGCCAAAACACATTAAGCCGTGGTCGTAATCGTCAGATATATTTTGTGGTACTGACATTAAAAATACTTCATCTAATTTTTGGATAGTAGTTTCCATTCCCAGATCAACGGACACACTTGCCCAATCGCGTAATTGAGCATTTAACAAAATCGATCGAAGGTTGTCCAAAGGAACAGAGATTAGTGAGAACATGCACACATTTGGGAGATGAATGTCTCGATCTGTAGTTTCGAACCCTTCAAATAACAAGTGTGTCATAATGTATTATTGTATCATCTATGGTTAATAAGCGCTTTAGCTCCAGTTATATAGTATTTTTAACCAAAATAGACGCTCGTTTCAAGCGTTCTCGTGCAAAATTGGATGAATATACTTAGCAGCACTATCAACGTCTCGATTGCGGACCATGCATACGTTCACATAAATCCGTATAAGTGATTAGAGTGTTCAGAACGCGATCTTAACGAGCCGCACATGCGGGTAACTGGATAACGTAGATGTATCCAAGTGTAAACGCATTTGATGACTGTAAAGCCAATGAGGTCAGAAATAATATCAAAATCGTAATTAAAGTGAGAAACCAATCACAGTCAGACTATGAAATTCAACAACGACCACCTTTGTACAAAAGTTTCCATCCTGGTGTATTGCTTTCAGTGATGACTAGGAACTCCGAGAAATGGAATATATGAAGATCAAACAGACATCAAAATGTATAGAAATAAGCTAAACAGCTAAATAAAAGGCCGGCGCTACTCAATTTGCAATAACCGTCGGTCCGTTATTCAAATTGCTAACGGGGCGCATACGTGCAAGTTTTAAAAGTTGGCTCGATACAACGTGAGAGGAACAAAAACGTCGTTATCGTTCGTTTACACATTGAGCTGATCACGATGAAATATCTATAATGGCGATGAACGGAAGGAGTAAATAACTTAATTATTACGGTGAAATTGGAATGTCTCGTTGCAAGAAGTGGCGTCGTTATTGCGATGAGTAGGGGACTGGGTTGATTGCAAGCCAAAGGCGGTTCACAGTTTGTATGTATTTTCTTCCGGGAGCAGAGGTTCGGGCTAGACACCGAGTACAAAATACCTTATCAGTCCATGATCTGAAACGAGTCATTGTTGTAAATAAAACAATTAGAATCAGTCAGACGAATGACAATTTCGTACATTAGTGTCGTTTTTTGGTAATAGCTTTCAAGCACGTAGGATTCTGTTCATACAACTCGTCGTTTAATCACCTATAATAAGACCAGTGTAATATTTCCAACAAAAAGCACTTCAGTAGTGAAGGTTTGGGGATCTAAGTTACCTCAAGATGGAACACCACCCACACTCAATCGCGGCCTTTGCATTCAGATAAGTCTTTCGGCTAGACCACTTCGAAAGGAAGCACTAGACTCGAGTTTCGCTCTTATTAGAGCTCATCCGTAGTGTATATCCTTGTCCGGATAGGAGTTTACACTCTGACCTTCGTGCTTGTGAGACCACAACGCCAGCAACCTCACAATAGGCATGACCGAATAATCAAATCCAAACGCCCAACCACAGCCTTGTACGAATAGTGTTCAGTTTGTCCGATCACGGGGTTATTGACTGGATAGAACAGAGTGATTCTGTTCATTCTCCTTTCGAAATGATCGGGCAAACTGAACACTATTCATACAAGGTTGTGGTTGAGCGTTTGGATTTGATTATTCGGTCATGCATATTGTGAGGTTGCTGGCGTTGTGGTCTCACAAGCACGAAGGTCAGAGTGTAAACTCCTATCCGGACAAGGATATACACTACGGATGAGCTCTAATAAAAGCGAAACTCGAGTCTAGTGCTTCCTTTCGAAGTGGTCTAGCCGAAAGGCCTATCTGAATGCAAAGGCTGCGAACGAGTATGAGTGGTGTTCAATTTTGAAAAAAGCACCTCAGTTAACAACCGTTTTCAGCTGGAGCAATAAGAAAGGTATTCCAACTGAATCCCAGAGATGTCAATGTTATAAGTCTTGTAATCTCACGGCCTGTTGTATTCACTAGAGTCAAACAAATACTCAGACATTTCAGTTTCCCATTTAATGTTATTTGTGCCTATCACCGACTATTCGACTGCTTAGCCAAAAAGACCATAGTAGCCCCGGCTGCGTGTGGTTGACCGGGAGGACACTGTGTATGACGTGATGGAACATTCCTGAACTCAAAGCAGAGCTGCCATAGTAATGAACACAAACATGACCTCAGATTATATAGCAAGGGGACGGCATTGTGATCAAAGTGAGTGTGAGACCGTTCGCAGTTGCATAGTCTTGGAAAGCACCCCACATAACTAACCCCGATGTTCCACTGCATTAAGATCGGGATTAAACGGACTAAGTTAGCAGCCAATATTGTGAGGCGACTTAGTTGCTCGCAAAAGGTTAGATAGGTGAATCGGGACATCGCCATTTTGAAACATCACGTCATCCTGGCGGGAAAAGACTGAAGTAAATATGCAGGCGGTCTGTCCTTGCAGATTGGACCACCAGCAGTACGACCAAGAAACAGTACTTCACTCCTTCCAGACGGCAGGTCCTAGGTGAACACCTTGTAATGTGGGAGTGCTTAGGCTTCGATTGATTTAGGTATCTATGAACCTCCATACAAACAGACACCCATTTAATTTTGTGAAATGAAATCACGACCCATCAGTCTAAGTAACTTTGCACAATCGTGAATAGCACCACATGTACCTTCGCTATCAGTGATAGCAGCATTTCAATGGCACAGTCACATCGCTCCGTGAAATCGTGCTTGCCTATACCAAGCAACCATAATACTTAAGTGATATCCTAGCACGGGAACCATGTGTTTAATAGCCTGTTCGGGGTTGGGGCAGGAAGCTCACACTCGAGTTGAAGAATGGCGAGTAGGGAAAAGAGGTTTTCATAGAAAAAATTAAGGAGCCTCTCGTGACCGCCTAGTGTGCAATGGACGTCCACCTGTGATCACATGTGGTTACGTAAGGACTCAAACCTCCAGTAGTCTCATTAATACACCCAAGCATTTAGTTATCCAAAGTAGGTTCGTTCGTTTTCCAAACTGAAACGGACTGTCAAGTTTCCTAGTCTCTGTCGGTCAGCATGTTCCGTCCAACGGAACTGAGTTGGCAAGCGGATGAAGCGCACAAGCAAAGTTGCGTCAGAAATGGTAACTGGATGGTTCACTTATGCTGGACAAGGGTGGTGTACGATTAATACTGTGAAACAGGTGCAACTGCGCAAAGATGTAGCCCGTCTATAGTAATAATAGCACCGCACACAACCGATCGGTATCAGCTGAGCGATGCAAGCTTCACATGCAGCCCAGTTCAGCGTGACAACTGGCTTTGGCATAGTGACGCTTCCCGTCTGCTTTATGATAGAACAGATTATAATCGGTTTGTTAATATGATGCTGTCTGCTGTGATTGTTTGTTGGCTTGTTGGTATGTGGCGCTTGTCTGGTGATGTATTCCTGATTTTCTGAACTCTGATTGTGTATATTCAAGTTGTGACCGGTTCCGTATTTTTCTACACACTCTGCAACTGCATTCATTCCACATCCCAACAAATATTAACTTGTTACATCCGGTTAATCGAGACGATAGTCCCTTTACTAACAAACAATTTCCAGTGTTGTGCAATGTACGTTAATTCATCCACTGATTATCACATTCGAGTCGTCAACGGTACCCCGAAGAATTTTGACTTTGCTCATTATCTCGTTGTAGCGTCAACGGTATTTTTCGATTAGCTACAAGAAGACTACTCCCAGATTCAACGAGTCTTGCCAACCTCTCTCCCGTTTCTCACTGGTTCATTAAACCATTCCTCTTATCCAATGAGTAGCTTACGCTTTGGTTAAACTCGCCCTGACGTTGCTCCTTATTGGTGTAATGGCTAAGTTATCATTTTACTTAACAAGCCGTTCATTTTATATATTCACCCCGTTTTCGGTTGGATTTTTACATCATTTTGGACTGCACTGGTTGCAGTGCCAAGGATTCATTCGACACCACGAATCGACCTGACTATTGATTCTGTACAGCTGGGGTTTCCATGAGGAGTCACAACTGGGTTTCAAAACGTTTACTCTTTTTACTATTGTTCTGTTTCGTACCCAAATAAACCGTTGTCTCCACCGCTGACTCTAAGCTTTAATACATGGACGAGTCGAGTTAGTGGCGTTATTTAAGTTATTTGACATTGACAGTGATCCGCCGTTCATGTTTGGCGGCGAGGTGTGGTCTTAGCAACTACGCGTTGCCGACTAAATCCGACGTGGCAGAGGAGTAACACAGCTAATAAATCCGAAAGCATCATCCAAAATTAGCGGTAAACGTAAGCAGACACCGACAGCATCAAAATAAACGCGGCGATCGATTCGCTGTGGATCGAAGAATGGGCAACTATGAGGTCAATCAATGTAAGTCAACTGAACCGAATAAACCTAGTAACAAACGACCGCCACTGACTTCTGTTCTTCGCCATAGCAGATAGCGCGCTCAACCACAAGCGTTCACTGTTCTTCAGATCCCAGTCAGAAAACCGGGAGCGTCCTATTGAAACAGAAGTCCCAGTTAGTGCCTTCATACCCCGAACCTAAATCAAGTGTCAACCAACGGGTTGTCGCCACCAGCCTAACCCATCACTCGCAAATAAGAGACGATATGGCAGGCGGATTATTGCATTATTAAGATGTGGCCACGCCAACGAAGTCTGCGAGACGACATCAACATGCTTAAGGGTCGACAGAGGTTAACCGCACCGACGACACGTTGGTGAACCGCCTCACTGCGGGCACGGTGTTCCCATGAAACACCGCCAATGCTTCAGGGACCCCAATGATTGAAAACGAATACTCTATGAACATTCTCCGCGCGAATGGACCGGGTTTCAGAGCCGTACAATAAGACTGCCCTTATAATGGATTGTACACTTGGTCATTCACACAAAG
>JTDE01003344.1:45035-55158 GCA_014338405.1 Paragonimus skrjabini miyazakii | reverse complement strand
GGGGCGATGTCGTATGCATGCTCTGCGTCTCAAAGTCGAGTGCCTGACAGCAAATCCACACCGTCATATTCGCAGTTTGTCAGGGCACGCTGTAGGATCTCATCTAATGCAAAGTTGAATAGGAAGAGGGAGGTTTGACCACCTTGTCTCACCACCCTTGAGAGGCTAAAAGTCAGTGATCCGCTGCCATAATTCCTAACCCTGCCCGAGGTCTGCCATTAAATTACTTTCAGGGTGTTCACACACACACCCTTCCTCCATAGACAGTCTCAGAGTGCAACTCTGTCAACCCAATAGAAGACCCCGCTGATGTCCAAGAAGACAACAACTGTTGGTCTGCTATAGGAATGACGGAGTTCAAGCATCCGGTGAAGTGTGAAGATGTGACCAGGGTAACCACGGCCAGGACGAAAACTAACTTGCTCCTCATGGATACGCTTCTCACAGATTTGATTTAGTCTGCGAAGTACAATGGCTCCGTGCGACTTTGATGTAATAAGAATCAAGCTAGTCCCTCTGTGTTTGGCACACGAAGTGCTTAAACCCGTTTTGAAAATGGAGACGTTGTTAACCAGATTCCAGTCATTTAGAACAACTTCACTGATCCAGAGTTTCTGGAGCAGAGCTGTCAGCTCCTTAACTAGAGCTGGAACTTCATCTACAAAAAGGACAGTAGGGAGTTCTTCTGGGTCGAGTCTTGTGACGTTTCAGAAATCTGATCTCAAATGACTGTTCGGTTTCCGAGGTCGGAGAAACGTCAACAGTCCAAAGAGCATAGGTAGAGCCCGAGGGCGTATTCAATAGTGCGGGTGGCCCGTCGAACTACTACTGTAATTGCTCAGTTCAACGTCCTAAACGTCGTTACAGCTTATGAATAAGCTCACCACTGGTTCCGCATACTGCCTCGCTTACATCTGGCTCCCAACTACAAGTTTCTCTGATGAGATGAAAAAGTTTCCGAGAGTTCCCAGCAGTAGTGACTTGCTCCATTTTGATGGCGCGTTGTGTTCCACAGGCCTCACGATTCTCCAACAGTTGCTTCCGAAGCTCTAGGCGGGTAGTCTTGTGGGCAAAGTTAAACTCACTGCTGGGATTGCATAGAGACCCCGAGGTTAGCAGGTGAACGAGCGGTAGTATCACACAAAGCAATAACACACTTATGCATTGCACGCCGTATATGTCCCCAATGTTCTTCAATGTCGTCTGGGGAGTGGAAACCTAGACAACAGACAAACACTGGTAATTGTAAAGCGCCTGCGTTCCTGCTAGTTTCAATACGTTAATCTATAGCTCCCGACGAAAGTCTAAAATGAACTTGGCACGTAACAGCGCATGATCGAAATCCACGCATGCGCTCCAGATTGACTTGGAATATTGAAAACATCCACGCCACCGGTAGCCGTTGGCCAAGTGGTCAATCTATAACCACGATGGACTCGGCGATGGAGGTCGATGAGTACGCTTGTTGGCGCCTAGCCTGCCTATTAGAGCGTTCATGTCTCTCGCCAGTACCATAATATCCGTGTCCCGAGCGGTGTGTGGAAGTTTGGTGAGCTGGTGATACAAATCAACTTTGATTGCGTCTGGACTACAGTCCGTGCTGCAACAAACAGACAGTGTTTTGTGAAGGGCACCTCTCGAAGCTGACAGCGCGAAAATAGCTGATGACGGGTATTCAGTTAAACAGCATCTTCTCTGTGTATGCACTTAGGGCAATTCCAACACCGGTTTGGGCTGCAGGGTCTCTAAACAAGTGCACATGTTACGCACATGGTGAAGCGGCTGACGGAAATTAGAAATGCAGTACTGAGCTAGAATCCTGATATCGATGACGAGGGTCTCTAAAATACGTGCTAGAGCTGCTTGCTGACCTGTTTGCACAAGTGTTCGAATATTAAAGGTGGCAAACTTAAATGATGTTCGGCAGGGGTCGCAAGTAGGGGGTTTATGTCTTTCAGGCAAAGGAACATTGGTGTTTGATACATTATCATTTTGAATATGACACCCGTCGCGAACGGTAAATGAAGTAAGTCTCTAGCATGTGTTTGAAAACGGGGTTGGGGGATCACCAAGTAAAGGATCATTTGATAAAGAACTGATAAACGAGACCAATTGGTTTGATTCGGCAAACTGCGATGTGGCAACAAAGCCGGCTGCCGATGCCTTGACCAAAGAGTTATGATAGGAAGACATGGCAAAATTCATAACTAATATACTTTTACGCTCATAATCGTGAGGGCAGCACTCTTCCCGGTTGTTCAGGCCGAAGAAGAGGGTTGCCTTGAAGGGCGTCACCCGGAGCTTTTGGTTCAAAAGATACCTAACTCACAAGGCAGTGGGGTGGTGCACGAAGTTCACAGTCCATTGAGGACCGGTGACCAGTTGTCGTTAAGTTCACACGCCCTCCGGATGGGGACCACTTATCCAGAATGCCCAATGCACCCTGCAAGAAGCTGCGACGGAATCAGCGCGGCAGCTCGAGAATTCACCAACGAAGACGTATCGAAGTCTGTCCAACCAGGAAACCCACGACCAACAGGGCTGCATACCTTTTGTTGCCGGGAGCAGGTGACCAAATTAGTTCGTAAATCCTCGAATAATACCTAGCCATTGAAGGTACCCGGCACACCTTATGTACCCACCGAGGTCGGTGATCACTGAAGTGATTTGTACGCCATCTTCGAGGGCTGTCCATGGTTGGCAGAGACTGGAAATCTATGTACGCCAAACCGACAGCACGCCAGATGGACAGAATGTTGTCCGGGAGCCCATGTGATCCTGTTAGGGGCATCTGGAACACTTTTATGGGAGGGTAACATAAGCCGTGTTGCAGTACCGTTGAAGAGCTTATATGGCATCTTATAGGAAACCCGGCTGTCAATCGTGAACCCACGACGTTCTGGTGGTACTATCGCTCATGGCCCGCAACTGTTTGCTCGCCAGGACAACCTCGCTCATTTCGCAGTTAGCCCCTACGTGAAAGGTCATTCTTCAATCCGCAACCTGGGGAAGCGCCCCGTGACATTTGGCTAGCCTACCCTTTTACCTGGGTGACGAGTTGTTGCTACCCATGCACGGTCCACAACCTTAACTGGACTATCTGAAACAAAGCTAGCAACAGAAAGTTGAAGTGGCTCTTTACAAATTGAAGATATGAGTCACATATCATACAGACCAACCAGACAATACATTTTGTTCCGCAGGAACTACATGGTTTCAGTAGAGGCGAAAACAACGTCATTCGCACGTTCCATAGCGGTGAGCTTTGCGCCCCGAAAAGACTTTATAAGATCATTGGACTTTTACTTATTGAATATGGTCGAAGACAAATTTGAACAGGGAGAGGTAGACCGGACACCCTTAGTAAGCATTAGTTTATGTGATTAACATCCTAGACCGCAGCTCATTGATTATGGTACTAAGTGCAAGGTGAACGTACAAGATTATTAACAGGTTTACACATATCTGGAGTTTTTCTAAGAAGCGGACAGAACCATACAGCGTCATCAGTAATGTAATCGAAGGTGGCATTTATGCCATTGTTGATGGCCTATAGGTGTTAAGGTTCCAAGACCTATCGCGTGGTAAGAACCTGAAAAATGAAATCATGGCCAGACCGGAATCCCGTCTGTTCTTCACGAACCTGCCTAATCTGTGTTCGGTGAGCCGACGCATTATCAAATCGCTGTACAACCTGGACATGACACAGATAAGACTGATACATTTATGGTTGCTACTTGGCCTTCGAGTTTCGTTTTTTAAGAAAAGAATAACTACTAACAGGTAAGAATTGAGATGTACACTTTCGGTTTTCCAAATGTCCAAAAGTGCTGTCGGTTCTGGTAATAACCATTCATCATCATCCTTGAAAAAAACGGACAGAGATTTGGGTCTGTAGCGTTGTTACTCTTCAACAGTGCAAGCTAGACTACGAACAGAATCATCACTGATTTCAACAAATCCCGAAAGACAGTGAAGTCTGTGAGAGGAGAATAACGGTCCAAAATAGCACAACATCTAACAAACTTACAAGAAGAGACCAAAGATAGGTTTAAGAACAAGTAGATGTTAAATCCCTGCTATATATGGAAGCATAAAAAAGATAACGATTGTACCCAAATTTGTGAGTAAAATCACAAATGCAATTATAAATAACAATAACCGTGAAAATACGCTCGGAATAAACCGAAATCGGGATGTGTAGATCAGAAATCAAACGGTTCCAAAAACGGAGTGCGAAGAATAAAATTGTGCGACGCAAGCAGGATGGATCAAATAAAATACATAGAAAAACTAATGAAAAGGCACGGTAAAAATACTGCTGCAAATATAGGACAAGTGACAGTAAAAAATGAAAGCAAACCAGATCCAGTGAAATGATATGAAAGATTGGGTCTTTAAAATAACTTGAAGTGTGAGCAAGAGTGAGTGACACAAACCTTCAAGTGGTTCCAATCATGAATGGTTAGGTCATGTGGGCTAAAACCCCACTTCCGATGGTCCACGCGTAGACATATGGTCAAACTGTGACAACTCGCCGAGTGCGTCCGGCTGGTTGACTTCTCTACTATCTGTCCAACCACCCAATCCATACGCATCTTGAAGCGGATGTCCCTCCGAGGGAATGAGCGGTTTTTTTGCGGGAGCATGCATTTGCCACTTGACCACAGGCTCCCGGTTGTGGACCCGAAACTTGGTCGACGCGATGTAACTCTCTTTCACTGTCAAAACCACAGCTGTCATCAAGTTTCGCGCAGCCTGAATCAGAGCAGTCGCGTTTTCAACCTACGTGGGATACAAGAATGTTGGGAAAACGATTACTAGCTAGAAATAAATAAGGAACAAGGGATCGGCTTTCCAGAAATGTTGTAATGAGTAGTTCCGATTGAGTATTGACAAATGCTAAAGTACTTACAATACTGCAGTCAGCTAACTGTTGACATGAATTCATAGAAAGGGAACACACTGTCAACGTGATGTAACACGTAGATGAAATCTTACAACAAGCCCACAATGAGGGGGGCAATACTACCAAAAAACAGCGAACAATATACGATCTACTGAAACTAATAAGTTCGTGGTTAAAGTATACCAGTAATACTGCTCACGCAGTGTGAGGTCTAACTGGTGTGAAAGATTCATGAATCTTTAGACCAAGTACATCATTTTATGTATTGCAGATCGGAAAATAACTACCGTATGTTCCGCAAGTGACTGGAGAACACTGTCGAGCTAGCTAGGATTGTGAATACGTAAGCGTTGTGTTACTCTGGACTGGCTGTTCAAATAGCGCAGGCTTAACGCCTCGCGTTTGCATACGACGTTGGAATACACACGTGTCAGGGTTTGTTGTTGGACAATCAAGCTGATCGACTACATCTGCCAATGGCTGGCTGGACGTTACAAGAGTTGCATCTATCGGGTAGTATAAGTAGGAATGAAAGTTAAATCCAAGGATGATGGCAATTAGATCCGTCCAACGTGACAGCTGAATGCAACATCGTCGAGCTCCCGCCCCTAGTACAGCATCGCACCGTATGTACGATCGACGCGAATGAGTCCCGTGCACATTCAGGCCTTCGGCCCAGTTGGTAAGCTCCACTCGGATGAACAGCCTGGCACTCTAAAGTAGAACGGTTCAACACGTTTAGGACGAAAGATACAACTAAGCCAAATATGTCAGCAAAAAGCAAGCAAGTCGGCTTGACAATCGGCCACCGATCGGTTGAGCGTTTTACGCTGGGGATTTTATAGCAGACTGATTTTGATAAGATACGTTATAAGAAAATGTGATGAAACAAGATGCGTTTAAATAAAATTGAGATGCTAAGGACAGCGGCATATCCTCAGAGGTAGATATCGTATATATCAGACAATACAGTGGGAACGCCCACAGTCAATAACAGCACGCTGAAAGGACACTACTAACAAACAACGAGTAGCGAAAGAAAGTATAGAATATCGTCAATGCACACGCGCTGAATTGCGGCGGAGGCCAACACTTCGCGCAGTGGCAATCAGTCTGACCCGTTTCCTTCATCCAGCAAATAACGGTGACGTAAAGAACCAATTCGGTCAACGTCAAATGATTTATTATTAGCCGAGTTAGCCTGTAATTAATCAGACCGTACCTTGACTTACATTCCATACCTCGAGGAAGTGGGTGTTGTACATCATTTACGGATACTCGGATTAAGTTCTCCATGAGGAGAACTTAATTCCTCTACTAGTGCACTTACGTTTCAAGCACTGTTGCGATTAGAACGTAATTGGAATTTTCCTACTGGCTACCCTAAGAAAGAAATAGGGATGCAGTGCAGGCTTCTGAACCGCGGTCACGGAAGCTGTAGGCGCGGTCAGATGAGTAACAAGATAAAAACCCAACCATACAATGTCAACCGGCCGCCTGGTTGGGTTGATCGCTTACTGTGATCAATTGGATATGCTTGCATTATAGAAAGCTGTAGATAATTGTGACCGTTAGTGGTCAGCAGAAGATTAACCGAGGCATACCCTGCGGTCATGCTCGCGCATGTCAAGGTAGTGCGTTGTACGTGAAAACAGCTGTCTGTATCTGTCGGTTGATTTTCAGCCAACCCAAACAAAACGATTCCAGGTGCAATGCATGCATTCTGAAACAGTATCACTTTTTGTAATGCCAAACTTACAACTACCTAAAAAAATCTGATTACAAAATATCGACTGGTGGTTAAGTGGAGCAGAGTAACCGACAGTTAAGAATCGTCGATTGAGAACGTAAGCACAGCTTGAACTTAAGTTTGTTGATGTGTCACTAGGCTATTGTACAATTACAATCTGAACCAGGTTTCAACGACATCAAGGTTATCCTACGTGCGTTGCACACAGACTTTATCTGGGAAATGAAATCTTAGAGACTGGTCTTCCGCAGTTGTTTAACAACTGCTGAACCGTCCTCTCAGTACGGTTACTTATTTCTCGTCCACATATTATTCACAGAAATCCTGAGAGAAACACAATCTGCGAACATGCTTACAGCAAACAATCGCCCGTATTCGGCAAACGTCATCTAACGCGAACAGAAGTGCCGAGTACCACACACGAATGCATGAATGGTGAAGCTTATGGATGTCAACAAAGCACATTTGGTCCCGCTGAGTTTATTTGCCAACGGGCTGACACCATACTGGCTATGACATTTTCCAGCTCCAGGCCATGTTGACTGTCAGTGAACTCTAATGCAACACACCTACGGCACTAACTCGCGTTTTTGAGGTTAGTTACCAGCCAATTCGGGTGCTAAGCCTCTCTTAACCCAACGGATTACCCAAGTCGTCGACAGTATTTCGCATCCAAAACAAGTTATCAACCACCTCCATTACACAATAAGTCAGTTAATTATTCTCACAACTTTTGCTTGTACCTGTTCACAGTGATAAACCCCGAAAATATCTACAACAGGTGTACAAAGGTCCTTACCGTATAGAATGAAGTCAAAAACACTTCACGGGATTTTCAGCGAGAAAGCCTGCCTTAACTCTGTCGGATTAGTGTGCGTGGCTCGCAAAACAAGTCTGTCGCACCGTTCCTGAGTTTTGGCGAGAGGTCAGGAAGCTGGATGAAGAAAAATTAGAGCCGTGTACGGCGTCTCACATATTTACGACCGCACTTAGAGGAAAGTTGCAAGGAACGTAACATGGGTTCCGGTTAGTTTTATAAGAATCTTTGCTGAATACTGACGACCACGGTCAATGTGCCGACTGGGCAGTCTCGATGCGAATTTTGACTGGGTAAGCGTTCAGCAACCCCACATAGGGCGAACCACTTTAACTGGTTTCAATGTATTGGTGATGAAAATACCACCACGGCCTCCGCGTCGGCACCTACCAGTACACAGGATGGGCGAGCAGAGTACATCTGTTCAGAATGTGGCCAGGCATGCAAATCGAACCATGGCTTGTCGTGGAAACCCACGCGACCAGGAAGCAGATACGGAGAGCTAACTATACAGTGATTCAAACCCTGTACCACCAGCGAAAGAAAGATGGTGTTTGCAATCCTTTCTGGAAACCGGAGAACTGCATACAACATAAACCACGACTTCCCGAAAAATTCTAACGAATATTAATCCGAGGTACTATCGGTTCATTCATACATTAACGAATGACCATCACGCACGGTTCTGCCTCCGAACTGGTCTTTAGTCGACTCGATCATTGGAGAAGCTTCTCGTAGGCCGAAAAGCATGCAAAATAGCACTCCAGGTTTGGACAAACTGCTGCCCAAACATTTAAAGCGCGTGAAAGCTGATGCCTTGGCCGGATACTTCAATCATTTCCTGCTAACTCAAGGTTGTCTAATTCACTTATGTCGCATCACGCTTGTATCTAAAGTAAACAATCCTTCATCTCCCACCGAGCTCAGACCTATCGCCGTATCTTCAAAGTTGATACATTGTTTTCAAGATATTGACCGATCGTTGAAATACGCGCCTACAACTGACCGCTCTTCAGTTTGCATTCACATACCGTAATGGTTGCCTCCAGGCGACTTCATCGCTTCATCCGCTGCTCCGGAACTCATGCACCACACCTTTAAGTCTGTGTGCCGCCTTTATCGACGTGTCCAAAGCGTTTGATTCTATCTCATAGGATTCGATTATTAGATCGGCCCGAGCTTTCGGTGCTTCTATACCTCTAACACATTACATTGCCAACTCGTTTCGGAATGCTTCCGCCACGCTCAATGGCCCAATTCTCCGGTTCCAGCGTGATGTTCGCCAGGGTGACCCACTGTTCCCGCTCCTTTTCATCATGGCAATAGATGAGGTGCTGCCTCTATCTCGATCACAGCTTGGAAAACAGTCATACAATACACTGTTCAGCGGTTTCGTCTACGCCGACAATCTAATCCTTCTGGCCGAAAATTCCACGCGTCTCCCGGAGAAGCTTGCAGCCGCCGCTAGTGCCCCGGAACTATCCGGGCGGAAAATCAACACGCACAAAACTAAACTCATGGTTATCCGCGGTGACTATAAACACAATGCAACTGCTATTCACTTCGGCCCGGACATTATTCACTCACTAAACGCCTCCGACACAGTGACCAATCTGGGTATCCCGTTCACCTGGAAAGGTGAAGCATTCACTAATCACTGTCCGCAACTTCGGACGATGTTGGATGAAACCACAAAAGCGCCCTTGAAACCATATCAACGCCTAGAACTCCGGAGACAACATCTGATCCCCAAGATGAATCACTCGCTAGTACTACGCCGAGACCACTGAAACACGCTCAAAACTATGGACTGTACGATTCACCAGTTTGTTCGGCAGTGGCTCCAATTTCCCTAAGACATACCAATCAGCTACATCCACACCCCAATTCGTTTGGGCGATTTGGGCATCCCAGGTTCATCCACCACTAATCCGATTTCACGCAAATCTCAAGTAGAGAGACTGCTCTCAAATTTATGTTCAGTTCTGCGGAATGTGGTCAAAGATTATTCGTTTGATCCCATCTTGAGGGGGGTGAACGTCCTGGTACGCATCCAGGGTGTAGTGGTGACGAAAAAGAAGGAAGCTCATGTGGCGTGGATGGATAAACTCTATCATTCGCTAGACGACCGTGGTCTTCAAAATGTTTCATGCCCTCCACTCCCTAATCGTTGGCTGGTCAATCTAGAACACATCTTTCCCGGAATATTTATTCGTGCTGTCCAGCTCAGATGTAGTCTCTGGTGGACTAAGGTCCGAAATTCACGAGGTGGCCGAAGTAACCACTCAGTTCTCTGCTGTGGCAACTGTGGTCAACCAGAAAGCCTCGATCATATTCTGCAGTCATGCTGAATCACCCATCACGTGCGTTGTGCTTGATACAACCGCCTCGCCAAAGACCTAGCGAAACGACTGCGCAAAAAAAAACTATAGTTTTCGAAAAGTTGCGAGTACTAACGACCAGCTAAGTCATCAAACCCAATGTGATCGCGGTTCATGACGATGCTACTTTGGTGCTTGACGTCAGTATAGTGGATGACTACCGAGGCCAAATTGCCTAGACGGACAAAAAGTCGCGGAGTACAGAGCCGACCTTCAAAATGCCGCCATTCACTCGATCCTCCATACTATAGGTTGTGATATGAACA
>JTDE01003344.1:23130-38682 GCA_014338405.1 Paragonimus skrjabini miyazakii | reverse complement strand
TATAGGCAACAGGACATATACTGATTAGATACAGATATGTTTCTAGGACCAGTAAGCAGAAGTCGGATTAACATGATCACAGCAGCAACGTGGGCTTCCGTTACAATTGTGCTTATTCGTTAAGGTGTCGGTCTTATCAGACGACAGCCCATAAATGATCTGTACTTTGCATGAGGTTTAGCTATGGCGCATAATAAAACTCTCTCCGTAGGACCTAGATGATTAAATATGAATGGTGTCCAGTCAAGTTTCTTAGAAGTGAACGGAAAGATCAGGACTGGTCCAAATATGAATTTACGGCCTAATGTTTGGAAGCTGCTGCCGACAATGAAAAGATATGTAGAATTAGAGGAGCTGACGTATTGAATAAAAAAGCCAGATGCAATTTTACCACCACGGTTGAGAATAAACAATAAAGGTGTTCCACGCTTCATCTTAATATCGAGCTCCAGCCAACGTAATGATAATGTCGTCTAACATAACTAACATAATTAACAACCTCGATCTGATTCCGTGGTACCTTCAATACTAACATGCACGACTGTACAGTACACAATCACGGACCCCTATTGCCACGATATCCATTCGACTTTCAAGGTTTCTCCGCAACTAGAGCCTGCCAACAGGCGAAAAATCCCTCAAGACGGTTGACAAATCTTGTGGAGGATACTTGAAAATCAAGCAAGCTTTCAAAAAGCACGACAGCGAAAATAGCTGGCAGCTGAGACAAAGCGTATAGAGAGACGCTACTAACGAATAGGACAGAACAAAAAACGAGTCTAATGAACGCAGGAAACTTGTTAAATTATACACTCAAGCCAAACAGTGCTGAAACCAAAGAAGAAAACTGTTCACACTCAAAGCGAAACTTACAAAGCGATGTAAGTTTGAATTCTTCCTTACAGCATTAATGCACACGTAAGCTTGAGATACACGGCTGAGATACTCAAGTCTGGTCTGAAGTGAATTGTGAAACTGTGCGTGAAATATACATATTAACAGCTACTTCTGATAAGACCACGAACAAGAAGCAGTCAGCTGCTGACGAATCCAGGTTTTCTAAACGATTGACTTGCAAACACCGTGAAATGTTCATAACGAGCAGCCTAGCTGCGTTTGAAGGTGCACAACGGCAAAATACAGCTTGTCAAAGACTGAAACGGCGCCTGAAAATCGATGTGAAACGACGATAACTGATTCGGTTGGATGGGTTAAGGAGTGATTCGATTTGATGAGGTAGTTGAACGGTGAACCAAGTGTACCTTGAGATTTGATAATATGACGGTTAGCAACTAAATGCAAGAAGACTTACATTTATCGGGTGAAGTTGCTTTTGCTTGCTTGTCATCCTGCAGCTGACTACCAACTAGATTGTTATCCACCTGACTGTTTCGTCTGCGTACCGAAAGCACCTCCAACTCAGAGGGCAGATCAGTTTCAGTTAGAACCGCCATTCGAACATCATGAACTGCTGTACATAAATTACTGCCAGCCCGACGAAAACGAGCCTCATCGATCGTCTGATGTGCAGCCAAGCGGCTCAGAGTATCTCTGGACACTTCAATGAAAGTTGGTGTATACTAGCAAACAGGTAGGACAGAAGACAAATAAGATTAACGATTGAATCTAATTTCTCACATTAGGTGTATACAGCCAGCTCAGACAGGTAAGGTCTTTTAAAACATAGATAGTAAATGAAGTGCGTTCACAAGATTGCAAACATCCAACCGTCACAAGTTGAACCGGTAGGCCGAATGGAGCCTCTACAGCAAAACACATACCCATTCCAACCATAACTACAAAACGAACTCTTCGCCAACGGGATACGATCAAGAAAACGCCTTGAGGGCAAACGTACAAGTGTCCCACTAAACTCGTGAAATCGACAGTGTGACAGGTGTTCAAGTTGCGTTTAGCTATGGCTGAATCCCAGACTAAAGTATGATATGAAAACTGGTTTGTTAGACGATGTTTCTATCTCTCACTGGTGTCCTTTTACTCTGTAATGTAACCATCGAGATGTTCACCTAATACAAACCTGAAGAAAACACTGTTTCTAAATTTGTATACACACTACATAACTCTATCTAGATTCAATAAATTCATGAAACACACCAAAGGCGGACACATGGGGATACTATAACGAAGGGCAAATTTGTCTAAAATTATACTAACTGCAACAGGATTACAGGAGTTTCTGGACAAAATCTACTTACGTCTTATCCCGTAAACAGCACAGTTCCGAGCACTTAGTTCGAAACGTTATGGGTAACCACTTATTAGCAAGGTTCTCACAGCATCATTCAGAACGAATAAGCTCACGTCTTGCTAGAATTAGAATATAGTTGATCGGAACAGCCCGGCTCGGACGCATGATTGTCAACATTCCAAACCATGGAAACAAAATAATTTCAAGAAGTTCACACGGTGCCAACACAGTTTCCATACATACGGATCTAACATGCTGATGCGCAAATTGGTCTGGAGTCTAAACATATTGCTTAGTCGGCGTCTGATTGGTTACTGATTTCATTGGGTTTCCGCAATCAAAGTATGGGAGAAATTGAGGAAGATTTTATGTTGTGTTGTTCATCCGGATTTAGTGATGTCAACTCTTCGCGATCGAGTTTGGTAAGGTTAGATACGCCGAATCCGGAAGACGGTTAACGCTGAAGTTCACAATGGAGGCAATATGCTCATGCCTCTTGTCCAAGACGTCAACAGGGTTGCAGCATGACAAACCTAACATCTCTTTTGCTCCATTCAAGCGACAATGCAAACAAATGACGAGTTTCGTTTGTTAACCGTAGATCATCAAGCTGCGAAACACTGGACATTTACTTTACAAATACTAAAAGTATGCCTTTGCTGTAACTATACTTCATTCAAACAACCACCCGGTCTTTGTCCAGTTTACACTAGTTAGAAAATGGCAATGTAAGGCAACGGTACATTATGAAACACACTTTGCCCAGTTACATCAACAATGCAATGGCAAAAGACAATTCGAAGACCACTCAACTTAGGTCAGAAAATATGACGTAATAGACGACGATATCAACCCTGGTCGACAATGATTAAATGAGCTTCGGAAAGCGAAACTGCACTCACCTCATTCCGCAATAGAGTCACCTTCTCCATCACATGATCCACATACTCCAAATTGTCCACTTGTGTATCCATCTTACGTTCCACCACGTCACACACATGCGAAGAACGGTGTTGCATTGAGACAGAGGCTTGTTGAACTTCATTTTCATTGTTTTCCTGAAGTCGGATGTCGGACAAAATACAGAATGTTTTTGAGTGGATTCACATACCCACTGAACTCTATCACAACTGATGTAGATCACAAACTAGAAACACTACAAATACTTATATTTCAAAACATTAAGAAAAAACACCGTCTGTAAATCAGCCCACTGATTGCCTTTTATGATTCAGAAATGATAAAAAAAACGAAGGTCGCATAGTGTGGCAATAAAAAACGTACATATTTACATTTATATATATGCACATGTATGCATTTATATACACACAGGTAGATTCAACAGATACCCGGATGCTTCACTGTGCACGACTGACCGAGGCCCCGCCAATGGGTCAAACCTGATAATCTAAATTGCAGCATGCAAAACGATCAATAAAATGAATACGTTCTACATACTTACACGATATAAGAAGACCGAAAATGAGCAAACTGAACAAACGACGGAATGTGTCAATCGTATTCAGGAATAAACATGTGTAAATCAGAAACTGTGTATCTACCATTATTTGCATACTTACGAAAAGGAACAACTTCCGTGAAGTCGATTTTGTGTGTAGGACGCATGGTAAAGGTAATCCTACCAACCGAAACAACACGCCAATAAAGTAATCGACTGAAAACAGTCGCTACCAACGGCAATCCACGAAATCTAATTGTTTTCGTTTGTCTGTGTTGTTCTGATCTCTTTCTCCGCTATACACCTGTATCTATCTATAGACCAGCGACTTGGTGAGTCAATCTGAAGACCAACAGCGGTACAAGCCAGTGTACCCATTGGCATTAATCAAAGTTGAAAATGATTATCATAATGAACTCAGCAAGCTGATGTCAGTAAGGCATAAAACCAGTTAACAATTAGCAGAAACTTACAGATAGAGCTCGAACGGCGCGTTGTAGGTCCCCTATCATTTGTTCATCCATCACGTTTAACATGTCATGTACACTGGTAAGTTCGCCCAGTGAGAAGAAGAGCAGTTGTGTAGCACGTTGGTAAGCTGATTGGAACGCTTCGAAATTCAATTCAAGAGACTAGAAATGAACAAACGCTGATCGATGTTATCGACTGAAGTCCAAACAATACGCGTCCACAAACAAAAGCAACTTGAAATTGTCACAGGATACACACGAAGAAGGTGAAGTTGTATATATTTTACCAAATACATCACAATGACGTTTCCGGTCAGGTGACACACATAGCGATATGTGAAATTGGTGTGACATACAGGTAAACGAGAGCGATGAGCAGAGCTGTAGAATAAACTTTAACTATAACCTTTCAAGTTATTTCGTTACCTTCAAGTCACACTTGCACTTCAGACAGATAATCAAACAAACCGACATCAACGTCCATTGAGTTTAAGATCATAGTTTTGCTGTAGTAGTGAAGTGTTAAAAACACACTTTAACGAATCAATGAACCTGGCTGCGTTGTATAACCACTGACACCAACATACAATGAGTACCAATTCAGTAAATCACCACGCTTAAAAAAACTATGGACATGTGAGATACAGGAAGGAAACTTTAGTCTCCCGTTTAAAATGAGGTCTGGACACAAAGATTCAAGAAAACAAACAAATGAACAGGTAAAATACCGTTTGAGTTCAAACAAATCCGTGAGTTGGGAACACTTTTCTGGAGTCGACTAAATGAAATAACGTACTATTTAACAAAGCCAGCGCAAACTACTTCCAAATATTCGTTGAGATCGAAGTAATTCCTAAGTACACGGACTAACAAGAACAGGACAAAGACGAAAAATTTACACACACTATCCACTTACTCTTGAATGAGGATACTTGAACAGAAGATAAGCTGCACTAATTACGTGTGGGCACAGCTGTTCCAGCTGACTGCAGGCCAGCTGGACAGACTTGCAGACCTCTTCGTTGGACGTCAAAGAACACACTTCGTATGCGGCTGCTACCATACATGAACAGTGAGCCTGTCAAGAAGCAAGCCACAAACAGGGATGAAGTAAAAGCTTGCCCATTCAAATTAAGTACAATTTCAGGATGATATTCAAAATAAATTCAAAAAATCCTATCAGAAACTTCAAAGAAATCGATTACACGTGTAACATACATACGTACAGTTGAGTCTAGATAATAACACCATTTTCTGGATAGTCGATCATGGGTCTACTAAAAGTTATGTCAGCCCCCGTGGCATCAGCACAACGTAGAAATTAAGAAAACCTATATAAACAAACATCGCAATAGACAGTTCACCAAAAACAGGGCAAACTCAAAGATGTAGGAGATAATTTTCCGCAGCATCAATACTGTTCACTCACATAATGAATGGACCGGCTAACTTACCGCATGTGTTAGAACAGTATGCAATGATTGATACGTTAAAACATGGATAAAATGAACCACTGTTCACCAACAAGAGCTGACTGTTCGTTTAGATGAGACTGTTGACATGTCCTCTGCATTTGGAAGGACAAGGTTAAAAAAATCACCACCAAACAGAGTAATCCAGTTGTTCAGCTGTCAGCCGTGGGCGTATTACGGCTAAAAAACTTACAGTACTCCTCAGAAGCTTGATGTGGCTTACAATACATCTGTTGCGCACAACAGTAATCAGAATGAGATGTCACTTTCTAATACACTGTGCTCACAGGCCAAGTTAGCCCTACTTCTCGTCGTCTCGTGAGTCAGGCCTATAAAACAAAATGTTCGAGTATGAGCCTCAAAAACCCCGTTTCCTTGTTTCTCGTAGGTGAAGTTATTATGACGAAAGCCCCATGTAGGGCTTCTCCAGCTACCCTGAGACATATCCATGGTTGCAAAACGTCTTTCGTTGGGACACTGAATGTATGTACGCTGCAGCACCTCACGGCCGGAATGTCGCACTGCACTGACAGCCATTGGAATAAGGCACCACGGAACGGATGTAGCAGATTAAATGGGACAATGCTTGCAGGTCAACGCAAGCTCCAGAAAGCAGAATGATGGGTACACCTTCTACTGGATAGGTTATCCGGCAGACGGTATTCGAGACCACGGTGTCTGTTTGGTAGTCACTGACCGCATCAATTCTTTCATGACAAGCGAAAAGTGAGCTATCACACCTCCGATCATATCCATGCGCCTGCGACTCGATAGAAGTAAGTCGGCTACATTTATCAGTGTTTACGGTCCAACTATGCGTCACATCGATGATACCAAGGACCAGTTCCATGATCAGCTCTACCTGCCACAATCCGCTCGATATCAGTCAGGAACCGACTGTTTCTTCTGAGTGATTAAAACGCACGGGTTGGGTGCGACTCGGCAGCCTGGTAGGGATTCTTCGGACCCTACGGCGTTAGTGTAGCCAATGAGAACGGTGACCGTCTGCTTCACTGATGTGCTACTCACGAGTTGGTTATTACAAACACTTGAATGCAGCTGGATACGCTTCCATTATGGACCCGAACAATGACGACAAGAAGAAGACATTCCACAGTGCTCGATGTTGACTCACTGAAAGATATCTCGGAGCAGAGGACGACTGGAGAGAGGGAGAGAGAGGCGAGGTGAGATGTAAAGCAACGCTAATCATCAGCAATGGTGCGCTGAAAACAATTCTTGATCCATCCATTCAGTCTGCCAAAGCAGTAGTGAACGGCGACTCTAGCTTTTCATGCACACAATCGAAAGACATCATAAAGACCTGACGCAAACATTGACACTTAACTGAATCAGTCTACTATCAGTTACTGAAGGGGAACCTGTCATAACAAGCCACCAGAGACACTTGCACTTGTCCCGGAACTGACAGAGATGCAGAAAGCCACTGAACAAACGTGACAGAAAAGCTGTAGGTGAAAGTGGGTTGTCAGGTGAACTTTTCAGGTATGATGTCACCTCTGGAATGCGCCCTGCTTCGGTTGGTTCACATCATCTGGGAACAGGAAACAGTTAAACATGCTCTCATTGTGTCAGAGTTTAAGGGTAAAAGAAACAAGAAAGCACGAACATTTATCGGTGAACTGGTATGCTAAGTTGTGCTGGAGAGGTCCTAGCAAGACTCCTGCCCAGTCGCCTCAGTGACAAAATTTCGGAGACAAGAGTTCCCAAGAAGCATTGTGGATTCCGGGCCAGTACAACACTATAGGCATGATGTCTACCGTTCGCCAGCCCCCCGAAAAGTGTCGAAAACGCGATCAGCCATTGTATACCCTCTTTCAGAATTTCACTAAGGCGTTTGATTCCGTGAGCGTCAAACATTATGGATGCCGATTGGTAAGTTTGGATGTCAAAATAAGCTCGACAACATAATCAAAATGTTATATGCAGATGTGAAGGCGATGGGTAGTCGTGTGAATCGACCTCCGGTGATTTCGAAATTGTCACTGGTGTGAAGCAGGGTTGTGTGCAAGCCACGATCCCATTTATTTTATATTTGACTGCAATACCAACAGTGTTATTTGATAATTTGCTGGATGGTATCCAAATGAAATATTGCACGGGCGATTGTCGGCGGAATAGTCGACATTTTGGTGTTCCAAGTCTACTAAGTAAATCGACCGTTCGGCTGCTACCGTTCGTAGATAACAGTGCACTATTTGTGTGCAGTGAAGAAGGACCACAACGAAGGATCATTAATTTCGCGACCGCGGCAACCAAGTTTGGTTCGGATATCAACACAGGTAAGACATTTTCTTTTTCTCCCTTCTCCGAGCGGAAGTACTGTGTCTGCACCCACAATCTGCATCAGTGGAGACATTGTGGATAGTTATGAAAAGTTTCGCTACTTGGGAGGTAATCTGTCGACAAATCCGTTCACGGACCGCAAGCTCGCACAGTTAAGACTGGTGCCGTTTTCGGACATCTTGGAACACGGAACTGGAGGATCTGTAGCATGAAGGTTAAAGACAGGTTAGTCGTTTATTGCGTGGTGGTGCTGTCCACGCTGTTTTACGGCAGTAAAACTTGGGCACTGCAGCAACAGTGTGCGGTATTTGAGCCATTTTCATATGCAATATCAAACGCATATTTTGAGCATTCAGTGGTCGGACATGGTTCCGAACACTGAAATACTTCGTCGAGCAGACACGGACGGAACAAAAGCTATGCTGAAGCACAACCAGCTCGGCTGGCAAAAACAGATTCCTCAGATGTTTGACTGACGCAGCTAGAACCAGCCGCCGTGCGGGCAGTAAACAACGGATGAGCAAAATCCTGGCGGCCAGCAGCTGTGGTACCGGGACGTTATCTCATTAAGTTTTCACGCTGTAATATCTTAGATCACGGGATGAGACAGCTTTAAACCAGACCGCTTGGAGGAGTGCGATGCCGACGAGCGTCTTATAGTTCAATGAGCGAAAGCCGTGAGGTAGCGAATTCAAGTACATTGTTCCGAAAAGAACCAAAGACAATATAGGTCGTGGTGGTTTGGCTATATGGCGCTGGGACGAATGTGTCCTTGAATTCACTGGCCGCCTCAGATTGATAGGCCATCAACGTACACACAACGCACCATCAACGAAAACACGGCAAGTGAGCTAGGCGCAAGTACACAAGTGTCTGTTTTAATTCGCGCCAACCGGCGACCTCAACAATCTGGCAAACTACCCGGCCTCCTTTCTAGAAACTTCGGTCACGGTTGTCCGTTACCTTTTTTTCAACCTTGTAGCTGGACTGTGTGTTGCTGGCTGTTTGGTTTTTCAGTCCAAATTTAAATCTGTGTTTGTCTATCAATCCTAATTACAGCTTAATCTATAACCTTGCATTAAAGTTCTTTTAGCTATTCAATTTCTTGATAGTTCAGATCTTACTGTTGTAGTCTTTATATTTTGTCCTCGAGAGATGAGTTTCACAATTCACACACTAACCTATCACCCCAACAAACAGCACCGGCTGGCTGAATCAGAAAGGCTTCCACCCTCACCTCCGTTCTTATTCCCGAGTTTATACTGAATACGGAGCGTAAGTAGAACTGCAAGTGGTGCAACGCAAGTCACTTGTGGTGACGATTATGCGCAGGCATCCTCTGGTTCCGGATGCTGTGACATATTTCGGAAGCGGGTGCCGCTAACCGTATGTATGTGTGTAAATGCAAATAAATCAAGCTACAACACCATAATCACTAGTTGTTATCAATCGCACTGGTGAAAGTGATTCGACTGTTAAAAAGTGACATGCCGAGAATGATTTCACTATCTCGTCAGCGTTGATTAACCAAAATCTGACACTGCCAAAATTGCCGAACAATTTTCCAATCACAATCTGTTACACACGTTTCAATCTCTTAGAAAGTTGATAGACGTGTGGTGGAAGAACGTTGTTCGTGTGCATTTCTACCGAAACAGTGGAGCTATCATGTGAACTAGGAGTTGACATACTAGACAGTACACTACTGGCCGCCTTAGCTAAAAGTACCGAGAAGTGTTGGACCACCGCTGTGAGTATTCAAGTGAGTAACAGAGTATGGTGCACAATAAGTGAGACGATAAGGTCGCTACTGAGTCTCTTGATCGATAATTTCAAAGCAAAATTTGTCAACGATATCGAACAACAGCTCCATCGAGTTCCTTCTACCAAACAGGACATCTCAACTGAAACCTCTACTAAGAACGGATGCAAACTCACTGATTAATTGACCCGGTTGATCTACACAAGACCATAAAAACAAACGCTTACGATATCACAAGATTGCATGGAGCAACATGGAGTCAATAGTAATAGCAAATAGTTGACGCCACGAGGGTTTTTGTTGTCCCGATTTAGAGTCAACTATCGTAAACATCCTACCTTTTGACCTTCAAACTGCTGGAGGTGAGTCGGATGTTATGACGCAAACTGAATTTACTGAAGTGGATGTCCAATATGAGAGGTAGTAAATGCCAACGAGTTGTTGTTAGTCATGGACCAATTTCGAAGCCACCGATCCGCAAGACAATCTAAACAAATATCAATTCTTGATGTGTTCCATTGAAAGCTTCGGCACATGTACCTCTACAGATATGGAGGACGTTACTATTCCTTAAAATAATGTATTTTATTTATCAGTCAAACAACGATAAACATTACAGACTAATTTGCTGTATGAAAGCATGGAAAGCAAGTGCAACGAACGCGATAAAGGAAGAACGTATGTAACGCTCAATGAGATGTGGTGGAAATAATAAGTAACCCATGAATAGTGCTGGCGAATACATTCTTATCGTTTGATCTAGCTTGAACGTTGACCTCACAAACTGTCACCCCCGTTTGAAAAGTTTATATATATATATATATATATATACGCCAAGCCTATTGTATTAGGCTTAGATGCTGCAGCAAATAGGTTAGTAATGATGAATAAATAAAACGGAGCTAACAGGAACACAAAGGTTTACAATTAAAGTATTTTCAACCCCAAGTTCAGATCATTTCAAACAGCGCAGGTAACCACGAATAAGCATCATTTTTTGAGTCCAGCCAGAAATCCAGTAACAGTTGCAAAGTCAAGCCATGATGTTGGAGACATCGTTCCTTCTACACATAACACAGATGGACCAGTTGAACATAACTTCCAGCTTGATTCAAGTTAACAATAGAATCAAGCAATGGAATGGCGCCCACAAAACGTGCCCGAACAACCGAAGCCTTTACAGTGAGATCAATATACTGGACTCACCGAATTCAGAAACACGGCGGCGAACCGTATTGGTGTTCACGCGACGATCCCATGGATGTACCAGAGAACGAAAACAGGCCGTGTTAGGTCATAAAGACGAGTGTCAGGGTTCTCAGCCGCGTAAGAGAACAGCACAAATTACCGCTCGATGAAAATTTAATATTCCACCGATATCACAGATTGTGAAGGTTGGAAAATGCACTGTGATCGTTGACAATTCAGTTGGCGATCACATCAATGAGCTAAACAGTTCCACTTTCGGCTTTTACGCTACAAGGTACTCGCTGGCACTTGACATATATATATATGAGCCGGATAGTGCAAGGCTGCTTAAACTCCAACAGATATAGTCACCACAATTAGAACAGGAACGGTAAATGGTGGGATCACTAGTCAGCGTCGTTATCAGGTGTTACATACAGTTAGGTAGATCAACCTTAATAACCTGACACAACTAAGTGACTATCTCTATCACCTACAACGAACGCACACAGAAACTCTTGTCGATCTTCAGGTACTAGTTTGCACTTCGCGTAATTAAAGTATAGAACGAAACAATGAACAACTATTGACCGTCCGTTGAGCCTTCGCTGCTGCTTCTCTAGTACTATGGACGATGGTTATATCGCAAATGTGCAATAGATCTCAAAGTCAGTCCCCAGGAGATAGTATCACGCTCCCGCATTTAGAGTTGGTTAAGGCGCCCTCCGGGATGTGGCCAACATTGAAACAGAAAACGATAAGAACGGACAAGCAAACTTGTTATGCTAAAAGACAACAATTCACCGTAAACGTTCATTCAGTTTGAAGTCTGGTGGTGAAGTCAGTCGAGCAAACTGATGCACTCATCGAATGTACAACCCTATATAAGTTAGAACAAATGCATTGCAACAACTAGATACAGTCTTTAAAATGTTCTAAGAAAAACAACAGAGTATCGGTCACCTGAGGGCTCTCCTCTCCTCACCAGAGGTTAAGGCTTAAAGTAGTGTGACGCTTCGAATACCTCAATATATACTGTGATAAACTGGACCTACTAACTTGTGGCCCACAATAAGACTGAGCCCTCATGCTGAAAAAAAAGTTTTGACCTACACATAAACCTGACGGTATGTTTCGGTTGAGAATCCTATACGTTCTACTGTTCAGGTACGGACGTCCTGGCAGAATCTCAGCCGGATTCTACATCACACAGGTAGTCACACAGGATAAACCGGGTTGCCCAGTTACATACAGCAAGATAACCAGTCTAGTAATGTCTGGATGTCAACAATGACAATGATGTTTTGGTATGTGATGAAGTATGCAGATGTGATCCATAGAGTCACGGTTATGATGGAACCTAACCGGTCCACCACGGTTTGATCTCTTACGTTAACCATTCAGACAGGCTAGTGACCAAAAAACTTCGATGCGCTTGAAATCAAACCTATACTGGTTGTTTGGTACAAATATTGCGAGATATTGAGCACATAAAAACCAGCAATCAAGTCTTATTGAATCAGGTTGAAACTCGGTATATGAAGGAATAAACTTATCGAAACTTACGCACCTGAAACTGTTGGCAGGTAGTATCCATTCGACGATCGTTACCGAATTTGGTCGCGTCACCCAGAGCCATCAGCGGCCCATGCTTGTCAATGAGCGTTTGGGTGACATGGTCCACAGCTATGCGTATTAAGAGTTGTTTTAAGTCACCGGTTGTGTTCAATAGATACTGCATAGCCGAACTGAGTGCGGGTTGGTCAGGTGGCTGGAATGAATGACAAGATTTTTTTTTACGTGTATTCTGCTGTTCGAGAGGAAAAACAATTCGTCGATTACAGCTGTGTAGCAACAGTTTAATTAGGGCTGACCTGGCGGTTGTATTCTCCCAACAGATTGCCCAAAGACAATTGCAGCTGCTTACAATGAGTATACACTGCCTTTTGATGTGTAGATCTGGTCTGCGGCGCGTCTGCCAGTCGGTAAATTGATGGTAGAAGTCCTTTGAGGTGACGTTCCATCTGAGTGCGTGCAAGCTTGTCATCGAAGTGATCCACATCAATCAGGGTACTGTTCTGTGGATCGCAATAAACCGGACGAAAGTAATAAGGGGGACAAACAATCATCGATGTGCAAACAGAGTTGAAAGCAACTGGAACGGAAATACAATCAACGTTACGGACTGAACGGTCCGTACTAGAAAAACGTGGGCAGTGAAGAACAGAAGCAATTACACGTAACACAGATCGAGACGAAAACATCCGGAAGGCATTGAAATATACAACCAACTTATCATTTACACTTTTCTGGGGATTATCAAACCAGGAGAGTGATACAAGTTTCAAGAATCTATTTCTCAAGAAACATCTTCAGAGTAAATACCAAGATGACGCACATGATTATGCCAATGGTAACAATTGTAAATACAATGCACACAATAGCTGTCTCAAGTCTCCACCATTTCATACCTCCCGACCTAGGTTTACGTAGTGACGGCATCAAACCCAGATGTGTCGAAGGATAGAAAGCGTCTTGTGATGAACCATATGCAAGTGGAAGAGATGAGAACCTTGAAACACTCATCCTCATCGACGACCTTGGCAACTAGACTATGATTACATCTTGTCAGTTGCCTTTACTAAGTTGGCATACACAATATACGGTTGAATACAAGTAGTAAGGCATGATTAATTCGGTCATGTGTGAGGCAGTCAGCAGTGACTGATACGGAAGTGGTATGATACAACTGAAGCACGCTCGTCCATAAGGAACACGAAAATGGTGTAATGTGTTTGAATTACTGTAGGTCAACGGGACATTGCGGGTCTAGCCAGAATGGTAAGTAAAATATGGTTAGAAAATTCATACAAATGAAACGGGGTTAAAGGAGCACTCACTGAGTAACACCAAACTGATGATACAAAATGGACAAAAATGAACAAGGGGAAGCAATTGGTCACTAAGCCCCAAGAACAGCAAATCAGTCAAAAGAAATTGATTTTGGAAAAATATGAAAAAGATGAAAATCGGACAGTAACAGTCGCATTGTTACTAACTTAACGAAAAGTTAGTCATCAGAGGATTTTGTACGCACAAGTTAAGATTCAACCGATGTATTGGCAAAGTGCCTGCTACACGGAGTACTTGTTTCAGTTTGTCTGCCAACACTGTTCTCAAGGAATTCCCCATTACATCTCAATTTGCTTGTCCATAAAAAGTGCATGATTATTTTGCAACAGTAGCCGGTGAGGTGCAATCAAAATGTCATTGCATACGATATCTTGTTCACTATTGTTGGACGTTCTAAGTGTAGTTGGATCTTGGATACCAGACGTTTAAGTTGAACAAGACTGTCATTACGGTTTATCTATCAGGAGCGCAATGGCAGAAGTGAAATATTAACAATAACCGAATACCTGCACACGAACAATGAAAGCAGATCATATCAAGTTCTATGGCCGCACAACTTAAGAATTCAGGAAGAATATGAATACAGATAACCTGGACTACAAAATCGACCAAATAAAAGAAAGAATACAAGCATTTCAAAAGCGCCAATCACTAACATTCACAGAGAAGTGCGACAACTGAGTTGTAAACAACCTCTAATCAGTTGACCAACCATGAGTCCCTACAATGATACTGTAATACAACACTACTGAAGGTGAATAAAATACAACACTAAAAAGCCGGGAATGAAAATTCGTTCGAATAAACACAAAATAAGTGGAGAAGCTTTGAATGTAAAAACAAAAATAGCAGACATCGCACGCAAGACCACCGTATGTGGCATCATCCAACGTTCGAGTAGCTTTAACAGTCGGTTTGCATCATCATGCAATTGTGGCCGCATACACGGAGCAAAGCGAAACAAAATCGATTGTTGAGGACTCCAACCAAATATGATGTGATAGCAATAGCGTTAGTGAGGAGATTGTATACATTAGAATCATCAGTCTTCAAGGAAGCTTACTTCAAATTCTTCGATTTCATCCAGCAGCTTGCCAGATACCTTCAACTTAAGTGTAGCAGGTTGTTTGTTTTCATCAAATACGTTCCGGATCTGATCGAGTGCATCTGAGAGTGATTTAGAAGCAAAGTCTCTGGCATGTTGGGCAGCCATATGCTCCGGGTGATGTAAACAGACCTGCGGAAATCAGGTGATGTACGGTAATAACATAAACAACTGGGGAGCAAAAAAAACCATGCACCCTCTTAATCAATTACACGAAAATCCTATATGATAAACTTACAACATCGATGGAATACACCTATGTCAATGCTCCAATAGTTGCATCTATCCACGCTCAAACCAAAATGAAAAAATGCACTCCAAAGTGAATAAAAAGCAACAGGTATTCCAACCCAATTAGCGCATGCTTAGAGAAATGGGGACAAAATGCTCATTGTGACCAAAAAGATTTTTCTATAAAACTCAGAAGCGAAGTTTTGCAAAGAAATGAATAAGTTAGCTCATACGCATACAGGAGACTACAAATTCTACTCACTCTGGACGTTGCGAGAAGTAGACGACCATTAGTATTCAGAATATACCGCGTCTTATCATACAGCTCCCGAAGGTCGGCATGAAGAACATCAGAAGATCCTTTGCCCAAAAGTTCAACAAGCTGAGCTGATCGTTTTTCAAACGCGTCCCATTCAACCTCCAAAATCTGTATTAG
>JTDE01003343.1:57437-83482 GCA_014338405.1 Paragonimus skrjabini miyazakii | reverse complement strand
TGCTATCTGACACTTTTCAAGCAGCGCAAGCAATACTAGAGGCTATTTCGCGTTCTGATAAATACTTTGGAATGCACTTTGTAGCCTCAAAATGCAAAGTGCTTCTGCAAGATTGCTGTGAATACTTAGATTTATCGTTAGATAGTGAAGTCATGGAGGTTGCTGACCGGTTTGTGTACCTGGAAAGCCGCATCAATGGCAGTGGAATTGTAAGGAATGAAACAAAATTGCCTATGTCCAAGGTTAAGGCGGTGTCAGCTAATCAGAGGCACATATCACGACAGAGAGGTATCTCTTTGAAGCTTAAGGGTCGTGTATATCAGACAACAGTGAGGGCTGTATTACTTTACGGCAGCGTAACCTGGCCGCTCAGGGTAGACGACGTGAACCGTCTTCAGGTACTTGACCACCGATGTCTGTGTTCAATCGCTCGTATCGGCTGGCACCAGAGAGGGGGCAACCAGGAGATTAAGAGGCGGGTATTTGGTAGTGATTGTCACATGAACTCTTTTGTTCAACTCACACACTTGCACAGACTTAGATGGTTAGGTCATGTATTAAGGATGCCATCTAGTCGTCTGCCACACCGAACGCTCTTTGCCGACGTTGCGGCCGACTGGTGCAAGGTGCGAGATGGACAGATGATGATCTGAGGTAGAGAAATGAAATCGTTCACGAAGGGGTTGGCCACTGTAGATCGGGTTCATTTCCCGAGCAGAGGCACTCGCGAATCACGGAGTCGGTAGCTTGAGACGTTAGATGAGATGGTGACTAATCAAGCTTAGTGGCGTGAACGCTGACCAAAATGTCTGTGAAGTGAGTGCACTTAATGATGCGGAGCGGTGAAAGCCGTGAGGAAGCTGACTTGTTGATGACGCCTTACTTCCACTTACAGCTCGGTTGTTTGTTTGCAAGGTGTAGGCGCCTTCATGTTGAATGTTTGAATGTAGACTTAACTATTTTTTCTTTTCTCTTTTCCTATACGGGGTTTGCTTCCTCCTTCCTCTTGGTTGTGTGGTAGTTAAGCATCGGTGTGAACCACTGATGTATTGCTTTATATGATGATGGTGATGCAACCATCGCATGCGTTGAGGCATCTTTCTGGCGGCAAAATGGCTTATGATCTCAATTCCTAATGACCTATGACCAAATATTTTGCAGAGAAAATAAAATGCGCTGCACACAAGGGTCTGCGTGAGTATGTTTTTGTATTTCAAGAGAAGTGACAGGAAGCTGGCGAACGGAATCTGTGAACGTAGATTTAACTTCAGCATCCACCTCCACGGAGAAAATAAAGGTATCCTCAGATGTCTGAGCACGAAATCTGTCAGTAATGAATCTAGATAATGCATCCGTATGTCCAAAATCTGTCTTTTCGTACATACTAAATAGCAGTCATACTCGATCGTTGTGAGCCAAGGACGCGGATGGCACAATGGTCGTTCATTCGGGAAAGCAACACATGGGTTTAGCGTTTAAACAGAACCACAAACAAAAACACTCACGAATATGAACTGCTTATTGTAACCAGTGCGAGGTCTTCTGCCTATTACTTGCGTAGGAGGTTTCAATCCTAGTACGATTTCTAGGGCTATTCGAAGTCCCTAATTCCGAGTAATACATTAATATCCATCTGAGAAATGATTTATATAAGTTTTACATCACTCACAAATGTCTGCAGTACTCGCACTCGAATAGATTTTTCAGTCAGCCGTTTTGAAAATAATGCACATGCCTTGAATACTGCTAGTGTTAAATTTCGCCAATAGCAGATATCTATAATATCCACTCGACACAAACTAGTTCCCACACTTGTCTCATGAATTTGATCAGTAACCGTCGGTAGGATTCTAAATGAATAACTGTTGTAGCTAAAAACAATTAGGCAGAAAAGTAGAAAATATGGTCAAGACACAAATATATGATCATTCCCATTTGCTATGGCTTCCAAGGTCTATAGCGTTAGCCAACCGCCAGCCAGTTGAGTGGACGTGTGATGCCTCGGGAGGTGAATCTGCAACATACTTTAGTTAACCTCGGCGGTCCCGAACCGGTTTGCGTTGGCCTGGGAGTGCACTAGCTGTGAAGTGACTAAAGCCCCTTTCTACTAGTAACCGGTTTGGCAATTAGTCCGCCCACACCCGGTTACAAGGAGTGCAGTTGACACATTTGGAAGAAAGAATGATTTTTGTATTCCGTCAAGTGTAGCTGAGTGTAACCTACGGAATGTGTAAGAAAAATGATGAACAACTTCATCGAACTAAGCAGAACGATGGGTATTAGGGTTGGTCTTCGCTACAACAAAGGATATTACAGAATTCGACTCAGCGAGAACTATGCACTTGACGATAAACACAATTCTATGGTTGAAACATTTGACAGTGAATAAAGATGTCTGCAAGTTAGCAATGATGATGTCATTGCTAACTTTGAGCCTCAAATCATGGTTCTCAGAATCATTCTTGACATTTCTTCTGCTTCATTGACACCAAAATTATTTCAGTTTTAGTGCGTTACTGGCAGGACACTGCACGCTTCAATCGGCGTACATAAGATAGGCAATCATTGGTCGCATGGAAAAATTTACGGCCCTAAAAATGAGTGATTCGATTTCAAGAGATGGTAACTAAGGTGCCAGATTCTGAGGATAGATGGCAAAATAAGAGGTGTAGTTTTGTTGCAAGAAAAAATAGCCCGAATCCACATGTCACATACCATGAAAGCACAACCACTTCTGACAGGTTTTTCTTTTTATATTGACTGGCTTACACCATTGCTCTTAACCTGATATGACGGTTACTCATTTTTTGAGTAAAATAGGTGGAGTACGGAGAGTAGTAGATGCAATTATTTTGTGGTCATTTGTTAGTACCGAATTTACAATAACGTGAACTGGTGTTTTAATAATAAATGTATTTATGTAGTAACTTTTCTCAGTATTTTGACCTGGATATTTTCATAATTTTTATCTCATCACGCCAAGAATGACCGATTGCCGGAGTTTTCCCACGAAATCCCAGGACGTGGTTTCAGCAAACGGAGGCAGCGTTTACAACAAGACATGCCACCTCTTAGTCTACTAATATTTTTGTACAATTCAATCACTACCAAGTGACGCAACATCAGAGGTTGAAGACCTGTCGGGAAAGATTTCCTAGAAAAACCTTACATGATGTGCTGACAACATGAGTCGGTTCACGTACGGGACAGACAGATATAAAAGTGTTCAGAGATTTGTTTACCATCGTAAAGATGGGTGACCGAACTTCCTCGAATTTGTTATAATAAGTGTCTCCTCCTGGGTTGTCGTAAGCTGAAGGGTGACACTTCTGGTTAAACAAACGGGTAGATGTGCAGTATTCGCTGAAGGAAGCGTCGCTGAGAAGTTTCCAACCTGCGAAGGGAAACCTTGGAGAAACATTTTATTTAATCAGTACAAGCCAATTACCCGCTTCATAATAAGATGTCGGATTATACAGAAGACTCACAGATAAGGAAAGCTATTGAATAAGTGTATATCGGGATTAGCCAGCTAACGGAACAACCCAACAGTCACAAAGCATGTGACAGGTGGTGTTCTAAGATGAGGTTTCCAAAGGTAACTACGTGGCATTAGTGTCACCACAAGTACGATTACAAAGCAATATAGTGTAAGAAAGCGTGCATCTTCGTCCCGCGCTCCACGCCACTGTCAAACTCCAGGGTCAGTCCATGGCGACGACCGCTGTGAGTGAGGAACCACTACCAGATCGACTACTTCAGGCGGGGGACAGGTATTTCGACACCAACTTCCCTCCTCCAGATCATTCGACCGAACTGGCAACCTATGTACTTATTGCTTTTAACCAGAACTACAACCTGCAGCGAAAATTTGTGAGACCTAGACCCTGGACAATTCAGGTGATCATTCACTCTGGTCAACGTTAGAACGCACATCATCAGAGCGGACTTTTGGATCAACGTGGACTAGTAGTTGACACCGAAAGGCTCAGACTGGTTGACACCGATACTCAACTTTCCGTTCTTGGAGTGTATGCCAAAGTCAATTTGTTTGGTGTATACCCTATCAGTCAGCATACTTTCAACGATTTTCATTCACCTTTCATGGACTTTCCTAAAATCGTACAACTGCTGGATTTTTCTGAACCACTAACGTTAGCACTACACTGCCACGAAAGGATCGTCAATGCAGGCACGACCGCGCCGGCTTGATACCTCGAAACTCCAGATGATGCAGGAAGAATTTGAACACATATTTCAACTAGGCCTCATCTGGTCCTTAAGCAGCAGTTGGTCATCTCTGCTACACGTTGTACCAAAATGGTTTAGTAAATAAAGGGTGTGTGGTGATGACTGCATCTAGACTCAACAGTGCGTATCTTGCTAGCTCATCACAATTCTCAAACGCACTAGCACTGTTCCAGGCACGTCTTCATTACCTGAAACACGTTTTAGTTTTGTGCACAGTGACATAGTAAGTCCCTTAACTTCTTCAAATGATTGCACGCACACTCTGACTGCGATCGATGAGTAGATTTGTTATTCTATGGTTGTTCTTATTAGGGACACTTCGGTCGGAAAACTGGCCAAGGCATTTATCGAAAACTGGATCCTGAAGTTCACCAGTGACAACAGTAAGACATAAGCCGCGTGCCTTTTGATTTTTAAATGCACAGGAAGGACTATCTGTTATAAACGTTGTGGGAAGTAAGCTACCAGAAATTCAAAAGACTCCGTAAAATCAACCAAACTTGTAAACAGAACGAAGTCTGGATCCAACCGACGATGCAGAATTGCTCGGAGTTCCTAACGACACAACATAACCTTGAGATACCGGGGACATACTGAACAAGTGTGTATATTATCTAACAAGTTTCATACACTTCTTTTCCTTGATTCAACATCTATTTATACTAGACAGTTACTCGTGCTTTTATACCAGACGTTTTGTTCCTTTAACCACTCTGGAATACTTAACAGATTTGAATTCTGGTAACCTTATAATCGCACTGATAGGGGGCACTCTTCCTGTGAAACTGTGGGTGGTTTTAGAAAGTGTTTGAAACTGGTATGGTCTAGAAGCAGAGCTGTGAGGTGCGATTTTCCGTAACAGTTGGGTACGTTGTAAAGTCAATCAAAGCCTTCCTGTTGACTTATAACGGCCATTTAGACACAACCCTACATCTGCTTTCCAGTATCGTTGTGCAACTTACCGATCCACCAAAAGTAGAGAAGACGCCACCGTGCTTGTAATCACTATACTTTTTGAAATGGATGCCATTATTCCTGGAGTAAATATAGCATGGTCTGTATGTTAATAACTCACGGAAGAAAAGTTTGTAAACGTACTCATATATTCACAACACTCAGACTATGGAATCTCCTCTGTCCTATAACTTACGACCAAGTCAAAAGGCATAAAATGCCGTAAGCATCGCACAACGTGACCAGAAAGTCCCCGGTCGGGTCCTGTCAGTCACGCACAGATTGGAGTAACGAACCACCCCTACTGACAGCCAAGTAAGAAATCACATGACTCACTGCCCACGGAGTTTAAACGGTCGCTGTTGCCAAGTTGTTAGCAGGAGCACCAAGCTCCAGTACTCATACGAATCAAGGCACGAACACTCCTATGTCTAATCAAGCATGTGAATTTGCGCGGCTGAATCATATTCGATTTGATACGGCTGACAATGAAGCCACATCGTTATCACGTAAAGAAGCAGAAGAGTGCAACCAGTGGAATAAGGAGTGTGGGTAGCTGGAACTACACTCAAGGGGGTCAACTCTTTTTTGCACGCTGCTCAAACCTAATAAGGATGCATGTCCGCGGCTTATTCGAGTCACCATTTACCATCTCCAAGAGTCAGGGGAGGTGTTACTGGCCGTGTTCCAACCATCAAAGCTGATCAGCAATCAGGTAAGAGCTAAACCCGATTTTTCGTGGTATCAGGAAAGCATGTCGAAGGAATACTCCAGAGAGCGAGGACCTTCTAGCTACGACTAGGTTCATTGTAGACGGAGTGTCGGGGATACAAAGCATCGGCAAGTTACCTACTCATAAACCTGACAATCGACATTGAGAACACACTAGGAGGAAACTGAAGCTGAGCGTTCCTGAGATCTGCCTATTTTAAGTCTATTTCTAAATCGGCTGTTCACCGACTATCCAAGGAAATTTTTTAGTAATGTGACATCTCTAACCAAATCTAGAGCTGGTGTATCTCAGCAGCCACAACCAACTCTCAATTTGCAAATAAGAAACTGCAGACATTTTGCGCTCTCAATCTGCTGATAGCAATCTTGGAGGGAAATCTTCGCATCTTATGAATTGCGATAGTCTAACTGATTCGATCATGCCATTTTAGTAGTAACAACGTGCAAAGCAAACTACTCCCCTTGAGAGTGAAAAAGGCACCGGGTTTGAATGAAGTATGGTCATCAGTGGTACAGCAGTAAGTAAATGTCCTGGTGCAGCCGCTAGCCCATCTGGTTCAGCGTTCCTATTTCAACGACTAATCTGAAAAAGCCGGGAAACACGACATTTTCTCGCTGATATACATAGGTGGTAATCACAGTGGTGATGATAACTCCCGCTCGGTAGCTTCACTGTCATGTATCTCTGACGTAATAGACATCATTCTGGACGACGGCAATGGGGAATATTTAGACGTAAAGTGTCTACTACTGTTGAAACAGCATGGCTTTGAAGGTGGCCACACATGCACTGCCAAAAGAGTTGCCGGTGAATGTCTTCCGGCGGACACCGCGATCTTAGATTTTACTAAGGCTTCCGATAAAGTAAATCAATACATTTTTCAGCAGAAACTGTAAGTAATGGGTCTAGGGTAGCAAATATGATTATAGCTTCAACATTGCCTGATAAACCGCGCATACACAACTCAGTGGGGAAACTATTAGCGCGTTTCGCGCACCGATTGGCGTTTCACAGGGCTCCAAAGTGGGCACTCTACTGTTTTTGTTCTAGTAAGCGACCTCTCAGCATTTATTAGTGACTCCTTCGTTGTCATGTACAGAGATGACATGATGGTATGGCGGATTTCAGTTTTACACAGGGTCCAGGTGTTCTGTAATGGAGGCAGGTTGCTATGTGTCGCTGGGCAACGGCTAATTAGCAAACCGTTTAATAAGGCGAAATATCAGTTCATGCATATCCGACACTCCGGCTGTATAGAGGACTGTTTAAGAGATGCCACGTTATCCACTACCACTTCTGAGTTGCATCTCGGCACAATTGTGACATTCGACCTTAGTCTGAATACCAATACTTCCAACTCAATTAAAAAGACTAGTAGCCTATTGGCTATGTTAAGCAGAACATTTGGAAAATTCTCACTAACGTGTTTTACTCGCACTTCCAGTTTATATTTTAGAATACTGTCAAAATCCAGTATCCAAGCCTGTACCCCGTAAATGGAAAAGACTATGGCCTTAACTGAGACTGTCGAGCAACGGGCTACTAAAATAGACGAAGGTATGAGCATCATTTTATAAGAAAATCGAACTAACATATTTAATCTGTTCCAACTGAAATACAGACAACTAAAAATTGATCTCATAAACTTAACAGTATTTAGTTATGTCAAAACAACATATGAACGATCGGTAATTTGTCTTATTGGTGACGTTTTACTTCTGACATAAAAACTTCCTCAGGCCCGATGAATCGATTACAAATTTGGTAGTATTTGAAGCAGGTAAGACATCAACAAAGAAATGCACTACTGACGAGTTCTAACATACACGAAACTCGAAAGTAGCGTTTCTTGTTAAAGGGGGCTGAATGGAACATTTATGGAAATGCGCCAGTCGCAATCAGTTGTGAATGACGTTCTACTTATATCAACGAAATCATCTGCTAATTAACAGTAATCAAAATATCGCCCAACATGCTTATTGGTTTCTGTGATTTCAAATTGGAGGAAAGTCTTGGTCATGAGGTCATCGACTGGAGTCAGCAGGATAGTTATTATATCTCTTCTCCAGGCGATCAGGAAATTTCAGCATTACTAACAAGTGAATGTAGCTGAGGATTGGCATTCGATGAGTTGGTCGTGTCTGACGTGAGATCAATGACACCGGTCAACACAGTTGTCGTATGAAAATGTGACCGGAGTTCTGGGTTGCGTTTACGTGCGTACAACAGCACACCACCCCTGCTCGGAGTGATTAGCGGAACGCTTTCACCGCAAACTAAAAGCGCCGTTGCCAAACGAGAGGGACGCTACAAAATTGGGTGAATTGCTTTCCCTAGTTTCAGTCTGTTTTGTTGTACTATTACAGTAGACATTGGTAACGTCGTGAAGGAATTGGTCCATGGAATTACTCTCCACCTTTTGGCGAATTCGTACGTTCTCCGGCCACAACATTCTTATCCGCCGACTATGTCAAGCGACCTCAGGAACAAGTGGGTAATGTTTGTTTTACACTCACATGCGAACACTAATGTCCAGAAAAAAAAGCCATCCGAACTAAACACCTGCCCCTTTGTCCCGGGAGTCACCCTGTGATCATTTTGTGGTGGATAGGTATGGAAGGCGGGATTCCGTTTCTGTCGATTTTCCCAAGCTTGCGTTTGCTGACCAAAGTGATCTCATCCCTTAAACTTCCAAAACCCTTAATGAACCACCCTGATATAACTGTAACAATAAACGGGATTGCAGAAAGTACACTTTCCTTAATTCTTGGCTGACTATGAACGACAATTCCTTTCCCATCAAACTTTCTCTTCTGTTAACACCCATAAGCTTTTTAGTGAGAACTTACATAGTTTTCTTTAGATGCAATTTTTATTTTGTATTATTTTGTAAAGTTGTGCTGTTTTCGTGGATTGTACCCATAGTAACTGTAGGACATTTACAGAGGTTAAAATCCCTATAGAATGACCCTATCGTACCCTTCTCCGTGACCCCGTCTAACCAGACGCCTGTTATTGTTAGTCTCACAACCCGCGTCTAAAAGTGCTAGTGCCTCCACCCTGCCTCCCTCAGTCATTGAACCCCACTCACCTGCCCACATACCCATTATTGTTTTTCTGTCTCACCTTCCATACCGAACTGCCAAACATTGTATCTTATCCCACGAACGCAAGTGAATTGATGTTTGTTTCTTGTAATCGATCATGCTATTTATGTCAGCAGTATTGTTGTGACGGCAAAAGACGGTTGGCCTGCGAATCCGTTTATTGCACTGTTAGGAAGCGCATCTCCTAATGAGACAGCCAGGTCGCGTCACGCCACGTCGAGCGGCCGACCCAGCTCGGATCGTATGGTCGTGGGTGGTGGTATGGTCCCACCCAGCCAATCAGATTGCAGGTGTGCGGTCGAACGCTTGTGCGCTATCTGGACGGTGTTTTTTTTCTCGCGTTGCCTTCTGACGCCCCTGTAATGTGATTTGTTCTGACACCCTGACTGCCATACATGACCGTCTCAATTGATTCTTTTCGTGTCTGTCAGCCATCTATGGTAATCGTTTTGTCCTATAAATCTAGAGCTTCTGTGGCCTAAGTTTTGTCTCGTCTGGTCTCGCTCGTCCAATAAACAGTGCCGCCGCGTCTCTTCTGATTTCTCAGTTTCGGTCAAACGACTGAGCGCGTAATCAAGGCGACGATCCAATATGCGCAAACTCCCGTACAGGTTATGTTAAAAATGAAACCACAGACGTGTACACTCACTTGCGTGGCAGATGTGCATTCACATACCTTGGGGGACAGTATGTTGTCATTCGCCTTCGTGGGACTTCTCCCGCAACGCGTACACACTATTCCAGTAGTCTCTTCTGGTCCATAGTCTTCCTGGCGTTGGGAGCTTGCCCTTTTGTTCCCAACTGTCGCCTGTGAGTAATATGCTACTTGTGAGTAGTATACTGCTCACAACGAAACTGCCTGTCACAACAGTACCACGATTCCAGCGGTTTGACTTGGTTCTGGTATTTGGCGTCGTTGGTTATACGTGCGTTACTCAACTTTCGTTCGAAGAACGTACAGTATCGTTTTGGTAATGTAACTGTACAGCCTGCTTCGAAGGTATAACTCCCTCCGTCCGCTGTATGTCTTTCTCCCTGGTCGAGTGTATCGTGTTAATTACCAACGGGGTAATAGCACACTTATTTTTGTGTCTTGTGACGAAGCTAACCTCGCCTCGAACGACCCAGCTTTTTTCATCGTCTCCGTGATCGTTGACTACCTTAGAGACTCTGTGCAGTTAGTGTAATGGATGCAATTTTCAACTCGCCACATTATTTAATGATGCATTGACATTGTTTGCTTAGTTGCGCGGCTGCGTAGTTGAACGCAATTACCCACTTTTAAGACTTTCCCAGTTAGGTTATTACTCTACTTCTCTGCACCTCATAGTCAGTCTGTGAGGCATATCAGTTTGTTAAGTATACAAAGATCCCAAAGTGCAGGTCTTGACGACCGAAATGGCGGTCGAATTGCTTAAGACATTACGGAAGGTTTACGTCTTAACCTACTACAACTGTCTGACGAAAGTGTTCCTGATAAATAGGATGAAGTGCTGAAGTGACATAAAATAACATGCTGTACAGATCTGCGACCGTCTTTGCACTTTCCTGTGTTTGAGTGCAAGTTTTTATGACATCTTTTCGTGTAAGATTCCGCCAGCTGATCTCTGACAGAATTTGCTTGTTCTTTTTTAATGAAAAATGATTGTTGTCAGATTGACAATAGAACACATACTGTTACAAGATGTGCTGATTGTTTCACTTCTGATCTCAAGACCATGGATTGAGTTAATAGACGTTCGCATCATGATGAGCAAGTGCAGTCAGCCAGTTCAAGCTGCTCAAAAAAAGGTATACTTCTATTTATGCATTTCAGAGGAGTTCATCTGGCGGATCACATCAGACAAAAACTGAAGTCTGCCCTATCCCGTACGTATGCAGCTGTCCAATTATGTTTAATTCAAATCACCACAGAACCAGTTCCACACAATCGTGAACGCAGTTTGTCTATTCTGTCTCTCAAGCTGTTTTTACCTGTCTGGTGCCTCAACATTTCATTATTTGGGTTCATTATTGCGTACAGTTCCTGTATTTCTGTTTGCTCCTGTACAGCCCGGTTGTCTAAGACAGCCAGGGTTCATGATCTAGTTTGGCTCGGTTAATGCTTCAGCAAAATTATTCACACCTTTTCCAGGTTGAAATTTTCCCTTACCAAGTTCGTGCAACCAGATACTACTTTTTCGCCATATAATGTCAGTTTGCCATTGTCCAGAAGATTTATCGGATATTCTTCTAGTTTTCCGCAGACGTGCACACTATGCCGATCGTACTAACGAACTAGAGCAATGAGTAGAAATGGATGCATCGAGCTGAATTCCCAACAGTTCACAAAAACTTACACCGTTAGAAAAAGCACAGAATGGAATAATTTTGACAAATGATCGCCAAGTTCCATAACAGGCGAACTTGTATTCAGGTGCCTTAGATGCATGCAATCAAATAACCTTGCAATCTGCTTTCACGGCCATCTCATCATTTAGCACTATCTCCCTTTCTAGCGAGTCGACAAAAACAATTGTATGTAACAAAGCAACAAGTGTTACTGAAAAGGAGTTTGAATAACCAACATGATGGATGTTTAATATGCAGAAATAGTGAAACTTATGCGCGATAAAGTACAGAATCATCCTAAGTTACCATAGTGTATTTAGATTGAAACACCTAAGTAGAGTTAGCTGATGGGGTAGACTTCTGGTGCTCTGAGAGCCGGATGTGAGTTATCACCTAATCAACAATGGTGTCTCTGGGCCGTGTTGGTAGTGGTCTAGGTGTGAACCCACTGTCACGTCACTAAGCCCCGTATGGTAGTCTCTCCTTTTTACACTTGCTCTGTCCACGTCATAGCCCCAAAATTGGGATTGATCCAACTGATCTGGAGTAGCGGAACGTTTCCACGCTTCAACAGATGCAGGTAGATAAACGAAGGTCTATCGTTTGCCATATGGGGAGACAAGAGGACATCATGCAGAAGAAACAAATCGACTGGCGAGTAGATTGACCGAACAGAGGCCATTAGAGATTAGGTCCCAGTGCATTAAGATGTGCCTGCAAACTCAGTTCGACACTCAAGCTTACTGCATTCACTATAGCTGTATGACACTAACCAAACTCTACAGTTGGAAGTCAAAATATAGTTTGAATAATTCGGCTGGACTAACGACGAATACAGCGTTGCTATTCATTTACCGAACTTCTCGTTTCCTTCACTAATCAGTGACATTACGTCCACTTCAGTAAAAATAAACTAAACTAAATGTTCCCAACTCATAGAGAAACCGCTGTTGTCATCTGTGAAATGATTAACTATTTCATTCGACACACGCGACTGACATCACCAAATCATGTGGGGCATTTGTAACCTTAAAATTCCAGGGTGCAACTCTAACGCTCACAAGTCCGAACTCTTTGTGATGCCACTGATTTCCTTAACATGGCACAGGGCTACACTCTTCCACAAAGTGACGTTGCGCTTTGTACACTGTATATCACGAAAATATGACCACTGTTTCGATGGACAATGGCTTTCGATCAACATTTCCGTAGTGCTGGTTTGAATTCCGCAGAAAATATGTACAACGCATTAGATCACCAAGGTAACAATGGTATCAAAAAGTTATAGTTGATGGTGTGCTTGGATGGATCTGAGTAGTAGTTTGTTACGTTTTCTTGACCAAACTGTACACAATGGACAAGGCGAAGTGCCACAACTAAACAGTAGAACAGAGTTGCCTCATTACTTTGCAGAATGATGCACACAGTAAAACCGTATATATTTTTGCCATCGTTATTTTTCATATTTTTAATGGAGTTCCTTTTTTATAAAAGAAGACTGAAAACCAAATTCTGCTTACGGTTTTCGAATAAAGTATATTTATTTCTGCCAAATGTGGTCGCCGTTGGTTTGATAACAAAGTATGGGGTGGCCATGTGACCTTTTCGCAATGTGTACTGCATGGAGTCCAAATCCTCGGAAAACTTACGCCATCTAGGGTTGCCACAGCTGCATGTTGTGGCCGGCACGAGTGGGGTCCCAGGTTTGAAAAGTAGTGCAGTTTCTTCTATATACAAATGCATTTAAGATACGAGGCATAGACCAACTTCAAGTTCCTATTAAGTAACAGTGCGAAATTAACAGTGGCATGCCATTGTAAACTTCCATTCAAAGCAGGTAATGGCAAGGACAGAAGTCAAGATCATTTGTATATAAACGCTTCTTTCCGATTGTTTTATTATGAAGAGGAAGGTTTTGAGTTTTTCGCTTTCCACCTGTTATATGGGGATAGTACTGGGGGTGACATTTTCGACCTAAGCCAACGGCGCATTTGAACATCTCAGTGAACAATCAACGTTGACTGTAACTTGCTTAGGTAGGCGAGTCAACAGACCGGTAAATTGGTGAACAAAACAATTGTGCAAAACACTCTTGGCTGTAGGTAGCAGGCCGCCGACGCAATACGGTCGGCTGATCGATAGACTAACCACGAAGGCAGTGCGACCAATCACAACGCCTCTTCGCGTCTCTGCCCAGCGCACATTGGTCCGAAATGGTGACGTGTCGCAAACGGCCTTACAGTTCCACTGTGGTCAGTTGGGTGGAGCATAAATAGCCAACGACATCACGCCACGGTGGGTTTGTAAACGACGTACCATGACTGAATATTCGTGGAAAGATTCGAATCTGGCCTTGTTTGGCTCGGACACCGACAAAGCCGTCAAAAGTGAGTAACCTGTGGTACATAGTATATGTAACATGTTGAATTACTTAGTGTTAATGGTCTAAAGTTCAAAAACGGTTGCTCACCTAATGTGTAAAATGTGTTCGGATGGGCATTTTCTGTAACCCAACGTCTGCCGTAAGATGGAGTGATTAGGAAACCTGGAAAATATAATATTTCTATTCGATATTAAGGGCGCGTTTTCAACTAATAAACAATTGTTCAAAAGTAACGATGTGACGAACAATTGTTTTCGATAGTTCTTTCTCAAGTCAATACAATTACATAGGTTTCATCAAGATGTCATTAGACAAGGCGCAAAAACAAGAAGTAACTGTTCACGAGTGACAATGAAGGCTAATATTAGACTACGCACACACTTATTGGTTAGGCCCAGGCCAGACGTTAGCTGGATGTTGCGTCACACAGTCAGGGTCGAATGTTTGTGTGTGGTTCGATTTGATGTGATTGATCTGTGGCCACGGAAGTTGCAAGGACTGAACAAACTTCTTTTGAGAGCACAGGTTAGGATTGCATAATCTAATAGCGATCGATTCGGCGGTCACCAGAATGCGCTGACGGACTGTTTTTGGTTGAGAGTTTGCAACTCTGTAGACAACCTGGAATGCTTTGCTGATGTCTATGCGATGGTTGGTGTCAGCTAGATGTGCAACAATGGCGCTGGTAATTGATTTACGACAACCGATTCCAATCCAAGCTGGATGATGTTCCTTGATCCTTTTTGACAAGCACCTAGTCGTACGACCGACATATTCTGCAGTACAACAGCAGCATGAAAATGAATACACGAACATTGACTGATCGTGGACTGGTAGCTTGCCTTTCAGGCTCAATCTTAACATCGGTATTGTTGTGAACCAACTTCTTAAGGTTGCCGCTGGAAAGGTACGTTTAAGTGATCGGTACAAGCATCGGTTGAACTGATCTGCTACAGTATCCCCTTTACACGGGAGTTTTATAAACACGGCTTTCTTTTCAGCTGTGGGCATTACCTCATGCGGGATTTTGGCCTTCGTATTTGAAATGATGAATTGCTCCGGATAGCCGTTTTCCCTCAATAGGTTTTGAACTGTTTTCAGTTCCTACTCTACTGCGTCATCCGAATATATATTTCTTGCTCTAGTTGCCAGGCGTTGGGCTAGATTTCGTTTCTGTTTAAGAGGCACAAAACTATTGAAATTGGTGTATTGCCCTGTCCATGTAGGTTTACGATATACCGACCTACTCAGTGTACCGTCTGGACGTCTGGTCAATTTGACGTCTAAGAAATGGAACTCGTTGCTTCAGAACAATTCGCTTTTTTCACAGACAGTTACCGACTCTCATGTGATGCAGGGTTTTCTAAATGATTTGTTTTATTCGTTTTTGTCACATGACGACTGATTCTCATAAGAATCGAAGGCGCGGGAAGCTAACTCATTTTAACGTTATGAAATATGTTTGCTAAAGTCTATTAAATCTTAACCACCAACGCATATCTGCGAAAATACATCTAGCTGTTCGTGAAAATTGAATTGTATTGATTCACGCTAAGCACTGAATAATTAGTACTCTTGCTTGTTTAGAGAGTTCTGCGGAAACTGAGCCAGCATGGACCCCTGTGAAAAATATCAACTCCAAAACTACTCTGGTCTGGAGAATAAAGGTAAGTAAATAGTAATGTGTCGCACAATCTGACTTTGTAGTAAATAGCGATTTGTTAGCCCATTGATCTCTTATATCGACCAATAGTTTCTACCCTTTTCTGGTATCGTTTATTGCTGTGTCAATAGTTTAATCCTTCAGTGAACTAATCTGACAAAAAATTCAACCGTCAATGGCAGTTACTGTGATTAGTTTGCTGAGATTGAAGCGATATAGTTAACAGCGATAAAATGTCGGTATCTTAGTTATTAGGTCAATATCCTTCCGCGTGAGACTAAGTTTTGCCGATAGTGGACATGGAGACGTTAACATATTTACTCAGACAAAAAAATTATTTGTTGTTTAATGCGGAATGAGTATAATCACTTACAGAGTACATAACTCACGTACACTTAGTAACAGTTGACATTTTAACACAGTGGTTGAATATTTTGTCTGGGTCTTTCGTGAACCAAATATTTTCTCTTTTAATAATTTGCTCACAAACCGCTTGAAACGGCCGAGTCAAACATAAGGGTCCTATCCGAACTCTTTATGTTCGAAGAATCATCCAATCTGTCATGTTGTATAGTGAGGTCACACCTGATGTTCTTAACTTGGACATTTTCTCCCAACAGAATTTCAAGCTAGAGCCTGTGAAGTCGGAGGACTTCGGCAAGTTCTTCAGCGGTGACTCGTATGTCGTGTTGCACGTAGACAAAATTGGGGAAGAACTGGTCTACGATGTGCACTTTTGGATTGGCAAAGACAGCAGCCAGGTAAGTTCAGGTTAGCATGCATTTCCGCCCTATCATTCACTGAGGCCCAACACGTGGCTGATCTAATTGTGTATACGTTCACCATTACTGTTATCGTGTTCTGTGAGTACACTGGAGATAGTGTATTGACATTCAACTCTTAATTGCTATGCACGAAGGACCGTTTAAGGTTCGATAGCACAGAGTGTGTGTTCAGCATATTGGTGCACTGTACAGATACCTTCCTATTCCACAGTGTGGTCGGAGGCTTCCGAACTTACACGCAAGCGCACCCGGGTCCCTGGTATCCGGATGTGTGGTATTTGAGAAATATTAACGTCAAATGTGAAACAATTCATCATGTGGCTGTATACGTGATCCATTTTTTTCGATTGATCCATTCGTTCTTATGTAATCTGTGTTTATAGTTATTCCGCAACGTTACAAATCTATATATATATATATATGTATATATATATATATATATTAATTTTAAGACGAAGGAAAGATTGATCCCAAGGCCTAGTATATAATGACCAGTGGTCAGAACGTGTCTAGCGACTGATGAAACTGGCTGTTTACGTGTTCCTTCACTCTAGAGGTCAGGCATCTTTTGGTCCTGCCTATGTAACTTTCACCGCAGTTACATGCAAATTGGTAAACGTAATGTGATGTGGCACCGATAGGCTGGTCTCCTTTGATCGAAGGCACTGGTAGCTTATGGGTCCGAGAGAGTACACGGAGTTCAGCCGCAGTAAATGTTCGTTTAAGTGAATTTCTCACTCGTTGTGTTGTTTGTCGCATGACGTGGTCACCCTTGAAAGGCAACTCTAAGTAAATTCTCTTTTCCTCTACAGTGATCACTTCTTCGGACGGCGTTTTTTGTCTGCTGTGCCTTTCTATGAACTTTTAGGGTAACCATTAGATTGTAAGACAGAATTAATCAAGTCTAGTTCCTCCGCAAGACTGTCGTGAGTACAGATTCGTCTTGCGCGCCAGGTTATGGTATGGGAAGTTACATTGCCACTGCCAACCGATATACTGAAAGGAGTTTTGCTGCTCTGCACTGAGAATGACAATTTTTGTTTTCTCGAGCAGTCCTACCGTGAAATAGATAGATTGGCCATGGGAAGTTTGCTGGGTCCCATCTTAGCAGACTTCTTCATGTTGAGAGTTGAACAAGAGCTAGCTACCGAGATAGCAGTCTTGTCATACTACTGGCCATGCATACTGGCTATGTAATCGATCCGGCCTGTGCTTCCACAGTCCTGTTGCGTCACTCCAATTCAAGAATCCTGAGGTTTGCTGAAGCTGTAGGAATCAATCGCCACAAGCCAGCTCTGTGTTCAGAAAAAAATTGTTTGTGAACCTGACCTCTTCCCTGGACCTAGTGACTTATCTTAACCCGCTTATTGATTATCAACCCCCTGAATTGCTTGCTATAAAAAACTGATTCATATTATTGTAAATTTGGTACTGATGAGTCAATACGAAATGCTTGCATCTATCAGTTTTCGTGTTCTGACTGTTTTGTTCAAATTTCCGTATTAACTGGTCCAGAAATCCATGGTTAGTTGTCTCACAGAATTGGCATCATAATTTGAATTATGAAGGCGGTCTGGTAGTTTAACCTTCGACAGCGGCAACCGTGAAGCTTGCACAAACTATTTTTGTGGACGAAGAATCGAATGGGGTACTCTAACGGCAATTGACTTTGGGTGGGGACTGGCGTCCGTTGTGTAACGGGAAAATATATCCAAATGGGTACAGCCATAATGCTTTCATAGCCATTTTCTTGTAAACTTATGTGTTAAATGATTTAGCGATTGTCACTGACTACTTCCTATCGTAATGTCAGGCATGAAGGACTCTAATCTTCAACGCTGTATCCGGTTGACACATATCCATGGAGGCACATCCCTTTGGGTGACATATATCAGGGGATAAAAAGCTCGTTGACAAAGCAGATTTCACTGTATATTGGGATATTCCACTTACTTCTTTGCTAGAGTTAAGTATAAATTTGAGTATCTTTGCCCAGTTACCAGCCACGCTGTCGCGAGTTCCAACTTGGTTGCAACGGCTACTCTAGTCAGCCTGACAGCATCCGTCACACATGTGACCCTGTGTGTCGCTGGGTGTAGAACCCATTATGTCCTAAAAGCTGAAATCTTACTGCAACTAATGACTTGAAAGGTCTCAGAGGCAAGTGCTTTGTCTTGGTTGGTTATTAATCTTAGACGATTTCCCGCCAACCTATCCAACCAATAAACAAATCCTCAGTGACATAAACAAGTTTTTTATTGCCTCCTTGACCGAAGGATGAATACGGAACAGCTGCCTACAAGACTGTTGAACTTGATACACTACTGGACGATAAAGCCGTTCAGCATCGAGAAGTTGATGGATTCGAGTCGGATCTGTTCAAAACATACTTCACAACACTTGAGTAAGTCTCAGCAGGTAATTGCGTTTTCCTAAACCTTCCTTGTGTTAATGGTGAATGAACCAAACTGTACTTTCGATAGTTGTCTTTCTCTCCACTGATGCGCGACAGATGGAATTTGCACGAATGTAACATGAACTTGTGCGTGTACTATTACACGGTACGGTAATAAGAGTGCTTGCAGCAACAAACGTGAAAGATGCACTGTACCGTCTTTGTGTGTGTGTGTGTGTGTGTGTGTGTGTGTGTTATCCAGGTCGCGTGCACCTTCCGCTTAGGTCTTAGCGTATGTCGATCGGGTCTCTATTCTGCCTACAATGAAGTGGTACTGGCACACATGAACGGTCGATATGTCTTTGTGTCCATCAGGTGAATAAACTCTTGTTTCTCCAGGTTAGCAACGAGAGACCGGTCACAAGATCACGTTCCGATATATTCGTAGTCTGTTAGTCTAGCAGTGCAATTTCTAAGCTAAAAGACATGTTCACCATACCGATTGTGTTTCTGACATCAGAAGAGCTGATGATGTTACCAGTTCCATTGGAGAAGTTGAGTGCATGCTCTCCAACTTTGTTGTATATATGTGTGCGCTCATATCCGATGGTGGGTGACTGCTAGTTGGCATGTCAAACAAACTTCTTATCGATTTCGGTCTACGAGAAAAGCAACAACTAAAGAACGTAACTCGTATACCATTTTGCTGTCCACTGCCCTGTGGTCTAGTCCTTGGGTTTTCAGACAGACACTCCATAGTGGAATGACGTTCTGAAATTTATCAATGAGAATTTAAAGCACTGTAGTCTCTTGAGACAATTTATCGATTCAACAAGAAATTGGACGTTACTGTATGTTTACATTTCGATTTGGCTGGTTAGTGGCGTACAAAACACAAACAAAACATCTAACAAAGGAACATGGCGACAATATTCAAGCAGAGTGAGTGGAAAGTGGATGTGAATAATTAACTTTTGCTCATACAGCACTGTTTGCCATTGTTTGGTCTACACGGTTTCACTGGTGGCCAGGATTTTAAGGTTTGGGTCCCATAGCGACATAGTGAGACATGATCGGGTCGACGTTCTGATAAGTTTTGCAGGACATGTTTCTATATTCATTGCGTCAGGTTTCGGGGTCAGTTTCTCCTTTTCATCTCCATTTTTATAGGGCACTGAATCGACCATTTACAGATGTGTTTGACTATTCATTGAAATTTGTCTGTCAATCATTCCGAGAAAGACATCGGTCACTGTCGAACCTAGGGGACTGTTGATGGCCACACAGTCAAGTTGCTTATAAACTTTTTCTTCAAACTCAAACGAATGTTTTCTGTCGAAAAGGAAGGAAGATTATTAAGTTAATCGAAAGATAAAGACAACTGAATATTGTAGTAAAATAAATGAACAAAGAAACTTCACGGATTAATACAAAGAAACATTAGTACACATTACTCGCACACTGATAAAATACATCGTTGTTAAACTCACACAGACCACCTTAGGAACAGTTACTAACTCGAATGCATCTTTCACACAGTGTGCTGGCAAAGATGAGAACTTCGGGAGTCCATCTAGTGAGCTGGTGGTAACGCGAACTGTTCACGTCTAGGATAGGACGTGATGGAACAGATTTATAAGTTGTGCTAGATCTCCACTTGGTTTCTGTGTTGGGCCTCAGTGACGACTCCATGTAGCTGTGTTATTTGAAGTTCCTTCATAATCTGCCGGAGTCGCGATTATGTCACAAACTGAATTTATGTAGCCAGTGTAAACTGGTGACCGAAGATAGCCTTTGTACATCCAGACCAGTGAATCATAGCCGAGTTCTTTTTTCTTCCTCTATCAAGTTGAAATGGTCGCTTTTTTGGTCGATTTGTCCGCAAGCATAGCGAATTCGGCGATATATTTGATTCAGGCGAATCAGGATGTGCCTCGTTCAATGACGAGTACATTTGAACTTCGGTTCCAGCTGAATTGAGCTATCAGATGAACTGACACTATCTTAGAGGTAGTCATTTGATTAAGCAATATCTAACATACTTATCCCCTCCATAATGTAACCCCAATTAACACAAACGCCAATGTGCACACTGGACTATAAAGTCCAGGGTATGTTATCTAGATTTGTACACAATATAAGTACTAATGTTTATTAACTGCAAACCAGGTGAAAGCTGGGTCGAATAATTTTTGCCTGAGCGTGATTTCCTTGGCAGTATGCTTTCCTAATGTTTTCCTTGAGGTCCGATTCTGCTGAGTAACGTGCTGTCATATGTCTGTCTGTAGTTGCGTGTACGAAAGCGTTCCCGGACGGCTGTCGTTACACGAGGCCCACATGCCTTGGACTGACTGTTCGACGTTAAGTGATTACCGTGTTTCTACTGATTCTGCCACTGCTCTTCTCGGTATGGAGACTGTTTTCTTTATCGCAAGGGTAATCATAAATGTTCATTCAGCTGACATCATTCTTGTTCAACAGGTGACTGACTCCATCATTGGTCACGTCTACTAATACAACTTCAACAGAAAATCTCAGTTCGTGACCAGACAAAGTAGTGGGCAACTGAATAAACTCGTTGAGCTTCCGCGTGTTTTCCGAACTGTTACCCAGACATTTACATGTACAACAACAATAAGCTGGCTAGTCGACTTCATTACTAAAATCCTGTACATGAGTAGTTCCAGATTCATTCATATCCACACCGATAACCACTATGAGGCACTTAAGCAGCTGTTTTGCGGTTGGTTGTGGTTGTGTATAATGTCAGCCTGTAGAATTGGATAGTTGTGTTTCTGTTGGATGAAGGAAAATAATTATAGCTTTCAAAAACAACAGTGAGATTTTGAATTACCTTCTGTTTTGCTACTGAAAATGACAATGACCTCCCCGATCAGTTTCTTCCTTGGCCTTCTAACTAAATCAGCTTGGCAAATTAGTCTCAAACGAATAGTCTACGTCAACAAAAGCAAAAGACTGTTTGTTCCATGTCTGGACATAATCGAGGTTGCCTAAAATAGAGCAATTTGTAATGTGCTGCACTAACGTTTGTTTTGACCAACCACCGTGAGCAGTCAACTTTTCGTATACTTTCTGTTCTTCATGTTCAACAACTTCTTGGTTAATCACAGCTGATTGCTATCCGGCAAATAAAGATTCCGTAGCCTTGCAGTATATCGATTTTTCGTTACTTATTCAGTTACACTACTCTCATCAATCCTTAAAGGATGACCTATCAAAGTGAACTTAGCCTTCAATACTTATGAATAACACAGGATCAGTGTGTTTGATCTCTGACTATAGTATGTGGCCATACCGTGCTGCATTTCAAAGGGGTCCTACCCAACAATAAGTAAGTAGTATCGATAAGCGTAACTATGAAGAAAACAGTTTCCGAAAACGAAATTACTGATCGACTGGTCGTCTGTTACGTCTTGGCACGCAGCATATCATACGTGTAATTTACACGTTGCCCATAACTAGCGTGTTGGACAGCACACTTTGTACTCGACAGACAGTACCGTAAAGAGTTATCTTAACAGGAAGTATTTCTGTAGCTAAGTAGCTAAATAATGCAAGTAAGGGTTACCACAAACAAACCCTTTTAATTGGTTTCTTTTGCCACCGAATTTATCCGTAATGCGTGGGTGGTGTGGTTATCTATCGATTCATTGCAGCCCATTTAGACTGTTTTGGTTAAAACTGATCATTTCGGTACTTGACTGGTTCTTATTATCACAACTTTAAATGCAAATTAAAAGCGTCAGGAGTACCTAGTTTTATTGCCGTCGGTAGATTGATCGTCACAAGAAACCCCGTTTTATTTTTTCACGTGTAACTTTTCCTGTCGGGTTATTTATAAAGTCTTTATGCTTTAGCATCCGTGGATTTTGATCAACGTACCATAAATGCCTGCTTTCATTCTAACTATATGGTTTCGTCAATATTATCACCCACAGACTATAAGCCATCGAGTGACTGTTGACGACATAAGAAGCTTGTATTCGAAACAGCCTTTCACTGTATTTTCCATCCTCAGGAAACTGGCCGGTGGATATGCTAGCGGCTTCAAACACGTCAAACCAGAGGAGTTTCGCAAACGTTTGTTGCTGTATCACGGAATTGATCGTCATCATGTGGAACTGTCAGAGGTGTATTTCTCGAGGAAATCACTAAATTCAGATGATGTGTTCATTCTGGATCTTGGTACAAAAGTTTACCAATGGAATGGACATAATGCAAGCAAAGACGAGAAGTTTAAGGTAGGTTGTATGTATATATACCGATCCTCCAGGGTCTACCAAATTCACCTATACTTACGACTAATACTAAATGCAAGCTCGGTCGTAAACGGGGTCCTTTATACCAGGGGTCTGAATGATTAATTTTCATAAAATTTCAAGAGGAGCCACTACAAATAGACTGTAGCAATAAAGTTCGTTTTCGATTATTTAGAATCGGACTAGACATATCAGAGTTATGTTACCGTTTCACGTGGCAGTCCCTAGTGTGGTAAACAGGAGGGTCGAGTTGATGAGATCTAACAACTCAGTGTCCATCAGCAATGAAGGCGCCGCCTGACGAGCGCTGCTTGACCCATTTTTTGGAGTGGGCGTGGGCACCGGGAACGGGTTGTAGAAGTGACTTTTGAGTAAACCAGTGATGACCAGGATTCGACGTTAGGCTAACTATGACTGGGTAACCTCCACTAGGTTGGTTGAGTAAACTGCTTTGTTTCTGTTGACAAAATGGCTGTATTCATTTACTTGACATCTCCGCTACTAAGTCAGCTGGATAGGGCTTACGCAACAGTTCAGATTACCGTTTGATCTTGCGGTCAACGTAACCGTCTTCTCATAAACAAACAGAAGGACATAGGCAAAAAATGAGACGTTGTTTTTCAGGCGCAAACGCAATGAAAGCGTAAAGTTTGGGCAAATGTGTAGTTAATCAGCAAATCTTTTACGGCGATTGAGACTTGTCAAATGTTTGCTTCAGCTAGCATACCACCTTCTAAATGTATGGTTCTGGAAATGACTTTTTTGTTAAACGCAACTGCTTTCGCATCCGGCTGTTTCACATCTTTGTCTAGAAATCTCCTGTAACAGTCGGTTCGATCGGCGTACGTACATTAGGTCATCAATGTGAGTATCGTTCACATACGGTCCCACTGACTCATCAGTAAGGAACAATTTATACAGTTTATTTCCCGTACAAATGTGATGTAACGCGCTCAATCTCTGACCCAGAAACGAGAAAAAGAATAGGTGCGGCAACAGCGTTTATTGAAAAGATGAGGCGAGTTCCATTAGGCCACAGAGGCTTTAAATTTATGTCCAAAGGAGTACGAATCACTTTACAGAGAGGCATCAGAAAGTGCACTCGTGAAAACAGTCCACATAACGTACAGGCGTTCGATCGCGCAGCTGCAGTCTGATTAACTGAGTGAGTTAAAACATATCACTTCACTCGAAGCCGGCTCGATCAATCGATATTACATGATTCACCTTTGCTGCTTCGTTAGGAGATGCGTCTCCTAACAAAATGAAACGAAATTATTGAAATGGATATCACTGTTATCGCACGCTGAACTGAGACGTGAACACGGTGATCTGGAACTACGTCTTGAAACTCGCACTGGCTGTTCGTTTGTGTTTTTAGATGAAATTTTCGGTGTTCGAATGACCTTCAATCCACCTTTGTCCACCACCGCTCTCTCTGTGTAAATGAGTCGCAAACCATCGCTCAGGTGTCGCATCAGTTTCTAATTAAAACCCATCTGTCTGACCCCATAAACGCACCCCTCCATTACTGATCCAATTAAAGATTATCTTGTGAAGTCGTGGCGTAAACGTGACGTCTCTAATCTGATGTGTGATCGGTAAACACGTGTTTGTTCGTTACACCACGTTTACACTGTAATTTATTGTCAACTGACACTCCTTTTTATACTTCACATGACTGTGTTCTCTAGGCCAGTCAGTTGCTTCAACAAATGGAAAGCGACCGCAATGGACGTTGCACCAGCGTTGTCGTGGATCAGTCGGACAAAGAAGGCACGGTAAGTTTCCATGTTCATTCGATTATGTTTTGCCGGTCTGTGATACAACATTTGCGTAACCTGTCAGAATTACATAATTCCTTTCTCGCTACTAAATAAACCTTCCGGGTTTAACAGACCAATGAAGAACCCAACGTTCTAAGTCAAGGACTAGCGAGTGACTAAAATGGTAACGAAAACTCAACGGAAAGTCGGTGCACGCCTAATCAAAAATGGTGTGTTACACTTTGCTGGACTGGCATTTAGAGTTCGTGGACATCTGATATACTACCTATAGTTTCATAGTTTCATAGGTTAGTACAGGAGGAAGAACGCAACATAACGACTATTAAATTAGAAGTGCCGGTTTTCTCTCAAGTGTGTACCGATCGAGTAAAATTTTAAAACTCTCAACTGATTCGGCCCTGACCACAGGATTTGGCAATACGTTTTAATGTGAACAGATCTTAGGTGTGAGGCCGTTTTGTCTACAGAATAACCTGCCTGTTTCATTACCCAGCTTTGGCGAGTGACCTCTTAAACGTTCACCCCTATTATTTGGGAGGAAATGTGCCAATGAAGGACATGGGCTGTGGAATATTTTGTAGGTAAAAATTAGATCTCTCCTGAAGTGTTTCTAATCCACTTAGAGATGACCTAATTCTACCGGTCCTTCCGGGTGGATGTTTCTCCTGAGCCCCACAATTTTTCTGGTGGCCCGTCTCTGAGCCCTTTAAGTAAGTACCAGATCTTTCTTAGGATAAAGAATGACAACCTGCATGTTCGCTTCAGATGTGGGCGGATTATGGAGGTGAACATACTGGGAACCACTCTGAAAAGTCTTCCTAGGAAGATCACGGTTACTTGAGTATTTGTAGTCATGGCAACGCAGTCCGAAAACAAACTCAAGCTGTCTGTCACTGTGGTTCCTTGGTCTTGTTTACATGCTGACACAAGCAGCTTTGTGTCGCCAATTTCAAAGGTGAATGTGCATGAATTTTCACTTGTTAGCACCGAAAGGCCTTTTTTTCCATGGACCACTGATTTAGGTACTTCTGATCACACTGTAAGATCACTACATCTTCTGAGTACTCAAGTACTCGCCAGGGCTCTGTCGTCGGCGCACAGCTATATCAGCCATTTGACTGTACTGGGTAGTTCAACCGTGGACACAGTTGGATCATATAGCAGTTAGTTACAGGTGGCGCCACTCTGTTAAGGACTGTCGTGCCTTTTGGAGCAACCACCTGGATTCGGACCATGCTGTTGTGCGTGCCCGTTTTGTTTTATCGTTTGCCCAGAGGACACACGCTCGTAAATGTAAAGCGCTTAACTGGAATTCGAGCGATAAGGATGTAAAGAACGCTTACCAAAAGGTGTTGGTGAATAAGTTACCCAATTCG
>JTDE01003343.1:37814-55684 GCA_014338405.1 Paragonimus skrjabini miyazakii | reverse complement strand
GCTATCGGAGATGGCGATGTGTCGCAGTCAATGGCGTGCATGTATCCATACCATTTCTAATTCTTCCTGTTAGTCTTCTCTCATTAATTTTCAGCCTCCTCAGTAACGTTTTCTTCTAGGATATTCTACGTCACTGTTGAGGTGAGTGGCGGCCCGAGCCACAGTACCTTTTGGTCAGGCTCATGGCTGTTATGATGATGATGATGATGTAGTTCAAGAACGGAAAATATGAATTGCTGGACTCTTAAGGTAGATCCCTGCGGAATGCCATTGTTAGCTAGGAACCACTCTGACAGCTGTCTGTTCATCTTGACTTTGAACCTGCTTTCATTCAGATAATCTTCTACCCAGGTGAGTAAACGTTCATCAAGACCATAACTGTTCAGCTTCCACAGCAAAATGGAATGATTAACCTTATCAAAGGCTTTGAAAATGTCAAGATAAGCTAGGTCTATGGCCAGTCCTACGTCGGCAGCCTTCGTCCAAAAGTCACGAGCAATCAGCAGGCTCGTGACACATGAGTATCTTCTACGAAAGCCATGTTGTTCCATGGTGATAAGCTGTGGGTCTTTAACCTTGTCTCGGAAAGAGTTAACTAGTAAACTCTTCATTACCTTAGAGGCTGCTGAAAGAAACGCCATTGGTCGATTGTTTGCTGGGTCACCTTTGAAAGTGACTGTGATACGATTGAGCCATATAACATAATCAACAAACGCAGATTATCATAGGTTAAATTGAAATATACATTTTGAATGAGGGGGAGAATGAAATCTCCGGAAATGGAGGTCCCAATAAACTGTTAGTAACGTTCACTTAGCTGTCAGTGCACTATGTTGTCATCTGAATCACAAACTTATTCATTGTCATAAATTTGTAAACGAGAACGCATCAGGAATAAACAAATATTGCTTACATGACGTTGTCTATAACCCGGTTGAAATATTGTTGAGATAAAAATGGTTGCGTTGGCCTCATATGGACGAATATAAAAAGATACGATATTTAATTTATTCTTGAAATTACATACCAACTACAGTTTGAAGTCATAATAAACATTATGGGTTCAAGTTCTGTTCTTCTTTTTTGTCCCTCTCAAAGATAAGCGGAAATGCGGATATTATAATATTCTAAATTGTTGGGTGACTAACAGAAACATTTGTGTATCACATGCAGCCAGCGACGTTTGCAGACGTTTACACACCTGCATGTATATGATTGATAGGCCATGTGCGTTGTTTATCATGAGAAGTTCAGCATTGTTCGATGGACATTAATTAACCGCAGTATCCATTCGAAAAGCTTGCAACGCGGTTGATCGTGACAAATTTATACCAATAACAGGACGAATACTACATCGGTTTTTCAACCGAATGGTGCACAATAGTGAGGCACTCAGTTCTATCGTATAGAATGCGGCTTTAAGCGGAAAGTCTGAGGTGGTTCTCAAGTTTTGAGTACCCGAGACTTGATCGATTTGACTGGATAACCACACTGAAATCACATGTAGCAATCAAAATGTGTATGTAGTGCATGAACTAGAAATTGAGGAAAAAGTGGGTTACACTGCCTCTCAAACCCTCAGTTGTTCTTTATGAAGTAGATGTAGGCAGTGATGATAAGCTTCTAACCACCGTCGGTACAGAGACAATCGAGACGTAACCAGGACATACAGGCGGCCATATTACAACTGGGCTAAGTTGCAGCGGAACTGTGTTTTCTCTTACGTGAGAGGTGACGTATTGAATAAGCCCACACACGTCCCATGGTGGCCGTCGGTGATTAAGGTATGCAGATTGATCCGAGTAATTTCACCATCACTGTTTTTCCTCAAACCACTGGTCATCTTTCACTTTGTTTCAACGTTCCTCGCCACATGGTCTACTTCTCAGCCCTCACTTTTGGTTTTATACCTTTGGTACCGCTAATGGAAGCCAACTCAGATCTGACCATAGTTCAAGGATGAAAATACAGTGCTACCCCTTTAGTTCATCATGCGTTTATGTAGTGTCTGTATTTAGAAGCATTTGGCCATAACAAACTCACCGATCAAGCTATCAGACCTGTTATATATACTTCAGAAATCGTCTCCTGGGATGGTAAGCTATTTTGAAATTACGTGCTATTTTCATGGTAAAAGGGAAACCAGATTCCGCTCAACACTTACACGTTTGTTTTTTTGTTCACATGATGTGCACTTGCGAGTCAATTTGGTTCTATCCCATCACCCAATGATGTGTGGACTGACTTCTACAATCTCACTAGATTTCAGTTAATGGCTAGCCTGCTAGTTAGCCGACTACATGTTCCCATAACAGTCACGTGTTTAGCCGTTTATCCTTTCTCACATGTGTAAATTGTCCCCTGTTTGGCGAACAGCTCCTCTGACTGTACTTGATATACGACCTGTATGAGAGACCTTAGTTAACCTTTTGTACATTCTGACACGTCGACAGACCGGAACCATCTACATACCAGGTTGCCAAAAAGCGAGTCACCTAATCACACTCGGTGGCCCGTTTTTAAAGACACTGTTTTCGTTACTTTAAGTGCTCATTTTTCATCTGTTAATGATTGTACTTGACAACCGTTTTGGAAGCTGTAGCGGGGAAATATTTTAGAGATACTCCTAGAGGGAAAATCTGAAAGCGGTCCCATTACAGGAGGACTAGTTGATTACCTACAGAACATTTACATATTAACCAACAGACATGCAGCTAATTATTTTGAAAAAATGGCGAAATATCCCGTTGAGAGTAAAGGAAAGGTTATAGAAACAAAGTATAGCAACTGAACTGTAAATTACAGCACATATTTGGAGCCGAAAATAACGGATATTTTAGAGCTTCAGATTTTCTCAGATACTCCGTTTAAATCTCGGAGAGTGTAGACTATTTTACTCCAACAGATATGAATTATAAATGTCAAGTTCTTTTAACTCTAATCGGTTTACTTCATTTCCTTTATCACAGCAAACATCTCAATTGTCTAAATTAGTGGGAACATATATTGTTGCTTTAGTTGAACAGACAAAAAAAGTTGAGAAAGGCTACATTTTCAAACGGAAGAATAATGAGTGTGAACCTTACTAACTAAAATCACTATTTCCTTCGAATTGCGGCTCATCGTAAACCAACCCTAATAACTCTCTCTCTCTCAACCTTTCCCTCACTAGTTCTGGGCATTCCTCACTAGCCTTACGTGAACGCCATCCATATGGTCCACTCCTCAACGAATTTGCAGTTAACACATACTGAACATCGTTCACAAATAATCTCGTAGTTGCTGCGTTCCTATAGACTTCATCCGGCCTATTTCGAACAGATGCATTGTATTGTGATTTCTTTTTTGTCTGATCTCATCGGTAGTCCATACCCTTAGCACGGACGGGATTTTAACTCCATTTACGCTTTTTTGAGGTAACCATACTGATCACTGCATCAACTGCAATCAGTAGTGACCAAAATGCTATGCTACTTAGCAAGAAGCTTGATTTATTACTACAAAGTTGTACGTTAAATGAAACGTAATGGTAAATCCTCATTGGAAAACCTTTTCATTTGAGTCATCCACTGTATTGCAGTGTTCCGGTATCGTTTTGTTTCATATTGATATTTTTGTTAATTGTCAGTGAATTTATTGTTTATAATGATAGGTTATTAGGAAATCCGAGTAAAACGATGAGATAAACAATAAGAATAATCAAAGATGGAAGTAATGTGTATTCGTATGACATATTGATGTCTATAAATTCATCGGCACGGTATACAGAACTATACTCTTAACCATGAGCAGACCATGTAGGTTTCAAGCTGGGCTAATGGACACACCCTGTAAAAAGCTAGAATTAATGAAGGGTCAACCAACTGATCACATGTCACCAGCAATCACAGTACAACATCGCGCGCAACTGTTCATAATATTGCTTGTCTCTAACTCAAATAAAGATTTGCACGATTGGATGGACAGAATGGTTGAGAATGTCGCATACTGGATACACCAAACTTTTACACACTTATACCAGCATATAACCTTCCCAGGTATCCAATGTTTTATTGATTCAAACTGAAACCCGCGAATTTCTTCATTAGCTCTGAATCACTACTCATTACACTTTCACGCTGCGCATACTAATGATACGGACAAAATTCACCGGTTTCTTCTTGTTTTTCCTTTCAACCCATATAAGGCCGAATTTCTGTCACATTTGCCGGACGAACCGGTTCCAGAAAAACCGAAACAAGAAATCGGAAGAAGAGCCATTTATCGGTTCGTGTTCCACATCCTTCGTATTTTTTTTTACCCAGTTTGTAAAGTTTAAGTTTCCTTCAATCCACTGACTTGTTTTGGTCGATGCGAAGTTATTTTACCATGAAGTAGGTGATTTTGGCACCTTTTCAAAGTTTACAGAATTCCCTAACGGTTATCCGAGCCTTTCAGCATGGAATGACTGCATGATGCAACACGTAACAGGTATAATATATTGATCTACTTTGTGTAATCCCCTAAGTATCGCCAGTCAACTTTTGCTTCTTAAGACACATCTAGCCCGATGAAAAATCACGATAAGACAAATGAATTGACATGAATTTATATTTTGAGACCAGTTACACTTATGGTAACTTTTGAGGTACGGGAAAAACTCGCTTCAAAAGAAAACACTGTCGTTTCCAGTTTTATCTTTGTTAGAGTGCACCACCAATAGACCGGATATTGAGCTCAGGCTCATATAGGCAATGGACCATCCAGGTTGGTCATCGAATAAGGTTAGGTGAACACAAAAGTCGTTATCCAGTGTAACTGAAGTACATTGTGTAACAGTTAAAAGCCTACGTGAATAAATTCATTGATAATTTCAATGGGTTTAACCTTACTGTTAAAGCTTGGTCGTAGAGTTATTGATCGTAGTCAGCAGGAGGGTTGTTTCGTTCATGTTTAATTTGGTTTGATAACTTGAGCATAGGCCATAAGCGATTGTGGCTAGACGCTTAAATGTCATGATTTGGCTATACTTAGCATGAATTCATTAGAGTCATGGTCCTTCTAGGTTAATGAGATGGGGAATTTGTCGACCTTGTTTCTGTTAACTGGCTTCATTGCAGCGGTTTGTTTTATTGCTCTCAGGCTTTCTGACGAGTCCGGCAAATTGCAGGTATCATTGGTCTGCGAGGAGCACCTATCTAGAGGCGCGCTGACAGAAGACGACGCATACTTCATCGATAATGGCGATTCCCTTTTCGTGTACATCGGTGAAAAATGTTCACGTACAGAGAAATTAAACGCCTTGTCGCACGCACACGTACGTTGTTCCATAAAACATTACACTGAAATGTTATGTACTCATAATTTAGTTCAGTTTTCCACTTTGGCGCTAACAGTCTGCTTTTTTCTGTCTTGTTATCTAACCCTGTCAAACAAAACGTGATCATAACCGACTGACTTCAACAGGCTATATCTGTTCGTCCTCATTTCTAACATCTGCGGAACTTCACAATCCGTATACAATTCCGGAGTTACCAGTAGACTATAGTGGAAGGCGATATGAGCAGTCCAAAACGTTACTAATGTATCAAAACACTGATCAGACTGCTTTTCAAAAAGGGAGACTGACAATTGACTTTTTACATCTGATTTCACTGTGGATACCGTTTCTCAGTTTTCAGCCATTTACTGGACCACCTCTGATCCTACTTTCAGCCTGACAACTGAATGACTCACGATGTTCTCATGTCTGTATCGAGGTCAACACATGTGTATTCATACACGTTCGCTCAATCGTCAAGCCTGTTCATGCAAATTTTCCCGCACTAGTACACTCTTGGGTCCAACAGGAAGGTTTACAGTGTTTGTTGCATTGTTGTTATATCCAAGAGTAAAATAAATCTGAGCGTCTAATGTCACGTCAGCCCCCGTCTGCAATGCCCACATGCACACAACTGTCCATGTCTGGCTGAAAACAGTCCTAGTTAGCATGAAGTAAACGTTTCGGACACTACAGTGGTGAGACGGACTAGTCTGAACAAAGCGGCATCAGTCTGCTGGACTAATTATGTGTGGGTGGTACAAATTTTAACGGTACATTAACAGACTAAACTGCAACAGAATGCTTTTATACTCGGTCCGCTTGTTAGATGACATGGGTTGGAAAAAACGAGACAACGAAAACCATCTGATGGATTCAACGAAAGGTGAATTCAAAAACAGATATCTTCAAACCAACTAAGAGACACAACTGTTCGCTACACCCACATAATTGATATTCTGTGTTAAGAGATGACGGTCCGTACGTACAATGCTTAGTCAATGTGAAATCGAAAACCAGCCTATCGATCGAACGGGAAAGCTGATTGGAATGATCAGTCTGATAAGAATAGGTAATAGCATCAACCATTTAGGAACGGACATGGCGTTTTTAAAAAAATATACCTGCTGGAAGCTCGATAAGCCCAAGTACGCAGAACATACAGGTTCATTCCTGATTCTCACTGGGTTAAATTTTAATTGGATAGTCTACACGACGCGTTAACAGTTACCTGATAATAATGCTGTTACATTGTCAGAATCCTTGTAGTTCCTCTTATCTTTTCAGCGTTGCTCACTAATCAAACTATCTTTCGCAACTAGCTTAGTTTTTAACCGGCCCCTCACGTGGAGTTTAGAGACCGTGGTCTCTTGATTACAAATCCGAGTTCTTTTTACTCTTGCGGGCATCCCTCGTAAGTAAAAAACAGGGCTTATGGCTACTGCTTGTTTACTTTCTACATGGTCTGTTAGAGTGAGTAATCAACATGGTCAACAACGCTCCCCGTGACAAAGGTTTTCAGGGATATTGGTGACACCACTCAGTATCTGTTGTGCTCTCATTGGATGTTTTATCACAGTATTTTGTCTCTGGATGGTTGAATTTACCATGTTCTAATTTGTTTTAGTGAAGAGCTTAAACTGATAGGTTTCTAACTTTGAATAATTTGTTACTTTTACGCACTCACTACATTGTCACCTCCTCTTGTTTTTATCTTTAGGAATATCTCAAGAAAACACCTCATCCCCTTATCCCGATCACGGTTGTGTCCGGTGGTCGGAAGTCAAAGGAACTGGATAAGGTACTCCAGTAACCGACCAATGGTCCTATCAATTTACCTATCGACTTGCATGCTGTCCTCCTCTCTACTTCTCCTGCTCTCTCCGCTTATAAATCTCACTTGTCCTGATCTTTTTTGCTGTTTACTTTTTTCTTTTCTGTCACGTAAATAGAATGCCTCTTTCCAATTAACTTACTCATATTTGAGAAAATTTGCAATATATTTTGACAAGTACAATTTATTGTTCAATCTTGTTAATGTAGATGGTAAGTTGTGGAGTATGCTTCTGATATGAACAACCGAATTAAAAACTGTTTCTAATGTAATTACAAATGCATGATCAACCTAAGTTGCGGACAGAAACAGTGACGCTCGCCTATCTATCTAATTTGTATGGAATGCACTTTGAAAGTGCCCGCTAATGTATAACTGTCTAGCCTCTGACAAAATGTCAATGTGCGATCGACTCCGATTTATAGTGTTAGATCGATCTTCCTACGGTTGGCATTCAGTTGAAAATGCTTTAACGTTCAAACGCAACCACGCAGATATGAGCGTGGGGAAATAGACGATCAGCCAATAACACATTGAAAGTTGTGAGCCTGCTGCCCGCTTGTAGAATTATGAACTGTCAGCCAGTGGCAACAACTGACGAAAAGCGTACCATACTAATGACAGACTGACAGAACCGCATCACCTATGTACGGAACAGCAGCGACGTGTCGTGTATTGACCATCAACGACCCAACTCGGCTAATAGAAAGTAGGCGACAGGAAGATGCAGAGATATCTCAAAGCAAGACAATTTATTCAATTCAGAAGGCTTCCAAATGTAAGCCGACGAAATTGGTTGCAAGAAAGAGTTTTTACGACACAATTGTGACTGAGTAGATACACAATAGAGAAATCGGTGTATCATGCGGCTTGACTCAACGGTAATTAGCGCGATTGGAAGAGAAAATGTTACTAAACAAGTGATGGAAGTGGTTCTTTCCAGTCAATCCCTTTCGAAAAATAGTACTAGACTCGAGTTAGTCAGTAGTGTATATCCTTGCCACGGCGGGGACTCGAACTCCGCTCACGCTTTCATGAGGCAACCGTGTAGACCACTGCGCCACTGACCAATTTTTCAAAGTTTATAGGACTTAAATTCTCTAATATTCATCAGTGATGAAAATACCGTTTGAAAAGTTGACGATTTCTGTGATTCCAACTTGAAGATAAGTCCTAGTGGAGAGGGTCATCGGTTGGAGTCAACAGACAGTAACTGTGTCTACTATCGTGGCGATCGGGCAACCTGATCATTACTCACAAGCGAAAGTGGTTGAGCGTTCACATACGATGATTCGGTCGTGCCTAACGTGAGGTCAATGGCGCAGTGGTAAACACGGCTGCCTCATGAACAGCGTGGCTGTGTTCTAGTCCCGGCGGTGGTAAGGATATACACTACTGATGTGCTCTAATGAGAGCGAAACTTGAGTCTAGTGCTTGCTTTCAAAAGGGACCGACTGGAAGATCTATGGGAATGTGACAGCTGCGATCAATTTTACGTGATGTTCAGTGTATATGGAAACCAAATCCTCTACTACTCATCAGAAATAGTTCTGTTGTGTACTGTACATCTCAAATTTAACGACTTGGAATTAAAAGCCCCTTGATAGCTACAGTCAACTAATCTTCTCAGGCATTTAGTGTCAATGAAGTTCTATTGTTAAGTGGTATGCAGTGAACGTTCTATCCGCAGTGTCAACTTGAGGTGGCATCGCAGTTCAGTAGTATAAATTTGTGTAAGGACCTCTTGTAAGTGAATCGGGCTGACTGATACTCATTTAGACAACGTTTTACGTTTAATCTTATCTAGTTTGTTGCCTAACATTACGACGTTTTTGTTTAATAGACATTGTCAGTCAGTGTCCTAGTCCCCCTATTTGTAAAGTTGCGATCTGCGTGTGTTCCACTTAAATACCACTGCTTCTAGTCTATTAGGGTCTTTTAATACTAACAGCATTTATAGGCTATAGATGAGTGTGGTCAGCTGCCTACTTCCCCACAACGCATGTGGGCCCCTTCCAGCCCACTCTTATCGTTCATCACCAGTTGGGTTTTTACCTCAGGACAGGCTAAACGGTGGATTTATTTTCCACCATTATACTCAGCAACTAATCGATATTCCACACTGGTTTTTTTTATTGCGGATATATTTAGCTAATTTGCGTTGAACTCGTAAGTTAAGCAGCCTAAACCAAACACTCTAACTCTAAGTCACTGATCCCCAATCACTGTATGCTGCAAAACAAAAACAGCTGGCGTGCCTTATCCCTTCTCATTAGTCTGGTTACACACTATAGCGCATAAAATAGTTACCTCTCCCCATGTAAAGAGGAAACTTGATGTATCCTGTTAAACGTAAACCATTCCTGGTCAATACTGCCCTGCCATCAAATGTGATTTGCGGGTCTCCCGGTTACTCTGAACTCCTACTGTACGCGAGATACGTGGACGGCATATCTAACAATACCAGCAACTGAAATAATGAAAGGTTCACACATTATTTTGCTCTTAACTTTTGACTGTACACTCGGTGACTATTGGGCATTTCTGGAATGTGCCTTAAACGAAACCATGGTAAAGCTACCAGTATGAGAGTCAGGTAAAAGCAACCTTTTCAACCGATTGCATAAAAAAGCTTTCACAGCCTAATGATTTATTTCCAGAAACAGACATATTACCGTAAAGGAGTCAGTATTTCTGATGAGGACAGAAATTCACACAAAGAGAACAACGACCAATCTGTTTACAGTCGGAATCATATCCCAGTTGATAGCAGTTCGATCAGAAAGGTAGCCTTTTATTACTGTTACTATATCTGTCATACAAATCGTTATCATACTTTGTCGGCCGTCTTTAATCGTATATTCCTCGAAAACGTTTTTACGTCACCGATAAGCAGGTGACCGTCAAAAACGTTTGTGCTTGTAGATTTTCTGGCGTCTGCCCCAACGTGTGAGCATCGTAAATTGTGGATCTAACGCTAACTCATCCATAGTACATGCAGAAAGCAGTTAACCCTCTTGGATCTTTCCAGAACTCAGTCAGCGGACCGTAGGAGCATTTGTTAATCTGAGTGATTTAGAATGAAAAGGGCCTCAACATCTTGTCTTTGGGCAGAAACAGTGAACCTCCTTAAACAAAGTAGTTTAGGAATAAAATTCAAACCGATGTTCAGACTTGCATAGATAAGTCTGCCGTTTACGGTAATTTGTTCATTCGGTCAAATAGCAAACCTACACATCTGATACGCTTCACTCTGCCTGACACGAACTTCTACGTTAATTCCCATCTTACGCTGACACAACGATGCATCAGCTGCAGGTTGGAAGCAGCGAACTAAATTCTACCAATGTAGCCGAGTGTTGCTGTCATCTGAATCTACGTTACTCGCCGACGACGCAGCGTCTATCCAGGATGAAGCTAAATCTGTTTCTCTCAACTGTTTAGAATGTGGATGCAAAAATGTTTGGCCTTTTATTACCTTGTCGTTATAGGAAACGATTTAAACAACAAATCTGTAACTTCCGATTAGTGGTTGAGGATTTGATTAAGTCTAGGTTGAACATCTCTGACGGTTGATCGCAGCCCTGGCGTTCAACCAGTCTCTTTCGAAAAGAATCAGTAGGTTCGCTTTTCGCTTTCATTAGAGCTCGCCAGTAATGCATATCTTTGGCACAGCCGGGATTAGAACTACGGCCACGCTTTTATGAATCGACCATGTTCACCATTGTGCCAATGACCTGACATTATGTATAACTGAGTCATTATATGTGAACACTCAACCAACTTCGTTTGTGTGTAATGATCAGAATGCCCGACCATTTGGATAGGAGAGACAATTACGGTTAGTTTACTCCAGTTGATAACCCTGTGATTAGGATTTCCTAGACAGATCGAACTCTCTGATCTCATTAATCATGCTAAGCAATATATGTAGATGATTGTTGAATAGTCGAGGATTCGTAATCATAGTAACTTTCTAATTATATGAAACCAACAGACCGATTTTACTGGAAGGTATTAAGACCCACAATTTTGTGCACTATATAACCATGTCCCTCTCTTTCAAACACGTTAAAGGAACAGAATGTTTTTGTATTCTGGATTCTAGCCACTTAGTTACAAAGAGTGTTGATGAGGCAATAAAATCTGCAAAGAGGTGTAGTCCTGTAATTTTCATTCTATCCCGTCCCGTGTCTAAACACATCGCTCACGTATTAGTTTTCGATTACACAAATAGTTGGTTGCCGATCGTCTAGGACGAATCTCTTATTCGTGTTCTGTAGTTGTTTATGCGAACAGTGAAATAAGCATCATCCAGGTTAAGTTTGTTTATTGTATGTAGCTCTATTTTAACCGCAGAAACGAAGAACAATGACATGAACAAGCAGGCTGTTGCTGACTGATTACACCTGAAGCAGCAACAACTGCCAGAGACGCAGTGCTTGGTGAGACATATTTGCACAATGTACTAGATATTATATACATGAAATAGGACGATTCAACCACAACCGACAGCTGTTTGAGGTTCATAATATATTCGCACAACTATCTTTAATATATTCAAACGAAAATCATTGATATTGATTGCTATCGCAATAAAATTGATGTTTGCACTCGAAAAGGCAGTCTTGCAGCTCATCCCGAAGTGCACATTATCTGTAAGACTAAATTCGATTATACACAACAGAGAGATATTCTTTCCTATTCAAGATAGCTTATCAGATGATGTTCCTTAAAAGTATCGTATTATACGTAAACATCGCACGTCTATGAAAAAGTTTGCCACTCGCCCAAATGAAAAGTTACAACACAAATAACCACATGGTCTGTTTTCTTACCGGTCATTTCGACCGGGAAACGTGATAACCCGATATTTTGACTGAAAGTCAGTCGATAAAGTTGCAAACAGATTAATTCGGTTTACATAGACTTCCCAAAATGCATAGGGCCTGTTCACTTGATAAACACGTACGGTACGCACCTGTAGCTTCACACGCTCGAATCGAGAAAGAGAACTGCATTCCATTCGATTGGAACAGGCTGTAACTGTTTTGTTTCGAAATCACATGACTGTCTCGAAGTGGCAGATGTGATTTTGTAATCTCCTGATGTTTGTTGATCTGTGAGCTTAACATATTATTCTAATGGTGAACTATCGGACGTAATAGAAATCTGGACAATGTGTGTTTGCAAATCTTCTACGGTGATATAATTAAAGGATTCGACTAAGTGGCATAATAATAAAGTTCTCCAAATTAACGGGAACCAAACAGCAGATGGCGGTTTCCGTTGCTCAAGCCGGTAGGACCAAAACATCGGCTAGAGGGTTTGGTTAACCGCCTTACAATTAGTTTATAAATATCATATGTTTTTTTAGTCCGGGTTCTGTTTCATAGGCTGTTCATGAACGAGCCGGTTAATTGGCACGCGGACACAAGAATTGAAGGACTTGACAGTAGAAGTGCTGTCGCAGACAATCCTTTATTATCCTCGGCATCACACCAATGGTTGATACTTGCGCTTAATAAGCATATAACCATACAAGACTTATGAGTTCACGTATAAAACAGAACAGAAAGATTGGACATACTGGTAAACCTCTTATGTCTACAACTGTGAAAGCGATATCCAAGTAACTAAATGCTGCAATCATACAGGGTGTGCCGTGTTATCAGCAACAAACAGGCAACGGATGATAGCGAAAATCTGAAGCATCTGGTCCCAGAGTTCGGAGTGCACAAAAGACAGCATAAATCGTATGCTGATTGTGATGGGCTTCGTATGCGGCGTCACACGCAAGTGCCGAGACTTGGCACAGTTGAATCACTGACAAAATTCTGTCTGACATAACTCTTTTTATTGTTGTATAAAGTATAAGCAAGCAGGAGGATTCTTCTAGTAACTCTGAATAACACTTTCAGTCCCAGTGTTTATCATGTTCATGAGCGATAATACTGCAAACAGCTGTATCAGTTTCCTGCTCCATTTGTGGAACTTTGGCCCAGCCAGATTTTGGGTTTAAAGAGATTATTAAGACTTGCTTTATCGTAGTTAGGTACAGTTTCTTATTTGCCAACTATTGGGGTTGGTCGAAAAGATGCTCATTACACTGAAAAATAAATTTATAGCCTGCTAGAACATGCTCCAAGTCCACACATGTTCTTCAATAAAATCGATAAACTATTGATGATGGGTCCCATCTGTAACTGACGACTTCATGCACTATCTGATATTTGAGAATGATCAGGAGACGAAGGTCACCAAATTGTACACTGTGGCGCGTTAGACATGTAACTAACACAGTAAAAATAACCAATGCACTGTATTAATCTGTTGCAGCTGTTCGTCGCAATCTGAGCACGCAACCCAGTATCATTCAACTGGTCTGGTTTGACATTCAGCTCTCTAGCTAGTAATATTAAATTTGCACGCCGATTGTAGTAATGAATTTTAATCCCCATCGATCGTGCAGGCGATAAGAGCGTAGACAGACAGAAGGAATAGATGAAATGGTTAGGCCTCGTCAGCCGGTTTTGGTTGAGTTAATCAAACAGATTGCACATAGGTCATACCTAACAAGGATCCAATTGTCAATGTTGTGCAACGATGGTAAAAGTCTAGTTGCGCGAACGAGAACGGCGGACCAAATGCAACATGCATACTATCCAGGTTGTGACCTGGAAGTTGTCCAACATACTCTTGGACTAGCAAGCAGTTTTTCAGTATGCGCTGGTGAAATGGTGGGAAGCTGTTTTGATCTAGTTAGATCCCATCGGCACTACGTACTGCGGGTGCTCAAACCCCGACTAACACGTAAGCGACAAAATCGCTGTTCATGGAGACGTTGTAAGAAGGAGCTCCAACAACCAAGGACGTTTGGCTATGGGAATGCTATAAACTAATTGCTCGAGGTTACAGACTGCGATGACAACAAGTCTAAGTTAAATTTGAGTAGATTGCTAGTTCGGCACGTAAAGACTGAGCGCATGGCTTCTTAAACCAACCAGACATAGGAATGATTCATCAACAATGGACGAAAAGTGGAAATCAGTCGCGACTAGATATAACTGGTCGTTGAAGGCGACCAATCCATCTGTAACGAACACACCCCCGGGGTCCGAAGTAATTATTTTGTAAAGACACCTTGAGATTACACCATAGTGGCGACTCTTGGAAATGACTTCATTGTGGTGGTGATTAGTTTATTGCCTAAAAGAAATTAACCACGAGCTATCTGTTCGTGTCACATGCTCTCTAATTAATCATAAAAGACCCAAAGCTGGACTAGCTACAAAATGAGGTATGTATATTCAGTCTGGAAAAATGCACGGTGCTCGCTTATGATGCCTGATCAGATCACCGTGAATGTTTACTTCCAAGTAACGTGTCATGTTATGGTTTAGTCAACCTTAACTAATTTTGACTTTTTTTTAAGTTGTAAATTAAAAGGTGGTAAAACGGCCTGAAGGCAGTGGTGATGAATGTCAACTGAAGAACACTCCAATAATTTAAATTCCGATGAAAACGTATTGATTTTCGTGCACTGTGAAAATCCAGTATGTTGAAAAGACCGTCCGTATTCTGTAACTGATGTATCCTTCACTGAGTAAATTACGAACGTTTGATCACAGCCTTTATAATCGGGTAGACATTACGGCTGAGTAAGCTGAAGAACACACACGACACGGAAAAGTCACTTTTGGTAGAGCCAACTAGTAATGAATACCCTTGCACAGAATATGAACCAAACATACGTTCTCGTGTTATCTAGTAGAATTCCCGAGAGACTGTGTCAATAACCGTACTTAGACCTCCCAAAAGAGCATACCTACTTTACGTCTGTAATGTGGACCGACAAAATAATCCAAAGTGCCTTCGATGAAATGAAAATATAGATTTTAAACCGCCATCACATTCATTTACACTTACAATTTGTACAGTCCTAGAGAAGTCAGTTTGCGAACAAACACGATACTTGTGTGGAGTGTGTTAAGCCCCATTCCGCGTCCTGCTCAGTTCGATCAGTATTCACATTTGAAAACATTAGTGTACCGAACAAGCTCGTTCTCGGTTATTTATTATCAGGCTAACTACATATAAATTTATGTGAGTATTCACATTTTTCAACATATTATCCAAGTGCGTAATCACCCAATCAAAACGACTGTGATTGTTTTGTATCAACTCAAGTAAAACGACCTTCGCGTTCTGGATATATCGTTTTTCAGGACGAAATAGGTTTCCATAGAAGAAAATATCCTAATCTGGACAACATTTTTAAACGAACTGTCTACGCCGATCTCAATCACACAACACGTTTTCTTAATCACGGATAAAGTGGACAAATAAGACACACTGATAGAAAGTTGAACGACATGGCTCAGTGACAAGGCCAGAATAATGATAGGTGTCAAACAACGCTCATGGTTTTCACAACACGGCTATAATACGTCACGTCAGAGATCACAAACTGCGCGGTAAACCTTAAAGTATAGCACGACGTGCCTCAGATTCTACGGTTTCGATCAGTCTTTTAGTGATTTGTAAGTCTGATTGGTTTATGAAGAACCATGGTGATGACACATTTCGTTAGGGAAATATAGTATTTCTACTTTGTCCATTTGTAATCACCGACGCTTGCTAGTTTTCAATCCAGCATTTTCTGTCAAGCGCTCAAACGGCTACAGAAACGTGTGTGAACAGTCGGGTGTTATCGATCCTGGATCAACCGGATTTGATCAAATCACTGGGTCTATGGGGTCGACCGAATTGACTGGAAATGCGCGTACCCCCTCATCCTACCGACAGTCAGCTAATCTGGCTGGGATTTCAGCAGTGTGTTGTGCCCGTTAGCCTGCCAGACTCGGTTACGAGGCGTGTCTATTGAGTAAGTCTTCTGACCTGTTGCCCGGTAAACAGTTCCGGGACAAATGGTAGATTACGGACTATGCAGCACTCGATCGACTACATCGTTTTAAAGTACGGTAGTGCTAAATCACTGAAGAACATGCTCTGAAGCCAAAAACATTACATAATACCTGTGAGTGAGAGCTAGCTTAGAGAAAGGACTTTTGGAACGTATTGTACGTCGAGCAATAGGGCCAACTTGAAACGCTTGTTGCTGTCCAGGTGAATTTCAAACTTTTTTTTACACACTGCGTCCTTCTTCGAACATCCAGAATCTACAGTTACATGTAAAGTGGAATTAGATAATTATTCGATATAGAAGACCAAAATGAATCTTTGATGATTCTGCAACATTATGTCGTCTACGCCTCTGAGTTGAAAGAGTAAAGTCCGATAATACGGTTTTCTTTAATGTCACTCCAAACCAATAACCAGCATCATTTTTATTACGAAACACGGGATTCACATTCACAAAACAGTAGTGACGCCCTAATAGTGAGCTACTTTACGAACAGTAATCCACTTCCAACGGTTACTATCCATCCCTATTATTTTTAGGTTAAGTTGGATTTCCTAGCAGTAGATGCCCATGAATAAATTGTCAATTTTATGTATTCACTTCCACGAAATTCTGTGACATTCTTATCCACTAAAATAGTCATCCAGTTACATTCACAATAAATTGTTCAGATCGGAATATTAAAAAAGTTGCTTTTCTCATTTGAATGTGATCACATTTCAAAAAAATAAAATGTATGCCAGCAACTCACAACACCTTGAGATAGTTTAAGTGAAATTGGAGAGATGCTTCCTTGCGAAATTCATCACGTATTGGACAGAGGAATCAACAGTATCAAATTGGACAAAAATATCTCGGTTTTGTTGGACAAAATGGAACTGTGTTCAATTTCTTAAATCGACTGAGAATAAAATAACGTTACGAGCAAGTTGTAATACTCTACATTTCAATCACATCAAGTGGTCCCCCTCAGGATTTTTCAATTTCAGTTCACCCCTAATACACCTAAAGTATGAAAATAAATTTGGTTATCTAAACACTTTGATAAAAATGATCCATTAGCCGGCTCGGATCTGGCATAAACAAAGCACAGCTCTTGCTGTCGATCGCCAAGACGTCCTTCGCTGAACACAAGTTACTCTTCAACTTGTAAATTTTCACACTAGTTCGCACATACCTCACAGTCTCATTTCGCTGAACACTGAGGCCGATACCAAGTTTACAGGGAAACTAACAATATAACTGGTGTGCGGTATTAAAAGTTTGTCAAGTATGATGCGATCCATTTGAGAAAAGCCTGGACTTCAACCGGATTCGAGCCAGCGATAAGAATTGCGTGCTCCCATGAGACTTTACCAGCTGATAATCCATGCCTGAAGTCAGGAAACTTCCCATCAAAATTCCCGTAACCAACCAACGCACTGTTTGCTTGGCGTTTATCAAATCTCCCAAGGGCTGGATTGCCATGGTAAGGTTATTCAGAACAGCTAGCACTGATGTCCGTCAACGCAGCTGTTGGGCATCGTAGTTGTATTACAGGTAAGCAGTGTAGCATACCTGTCAGTTATGAAGCGATCTATTTGTGAAAAATCTGGGCTTCGGCTGGATTCGAACCAGTGCAGTGGAGTTGAGCGACCGTAACAGACTACTCATACAACTGCTATTCAGTAGTAGGACCGGAGCATATATTTTGACATGGTAAAAGCTGCAGGAAAAGTGCAGGAAGGAAAATCAGAGTGCAGTATCACCCATAGGAGTCCCTGCTACTTGATGGAACTGAGCACTGACGTCCGCGGCAGCCGAGACGGTTT
>JTDE01003343.1:8938-37714 GCA_014338405.1 Paragonimus skrjabini miyazakii | reverse complement strand
TACCGCGTGCAAATGAGTGGTTTTGTTTCAATGCTTAACCCTTGTATTGATTGTTCGAATGAATAACCCTTGGGCCATCCGCGTTCTTGGATCACAACACCAGCGACAATAAACCATATGCTTCTACGTGATATGTGCCCTACAATTTGAGCTACGAAGCCGTGTCGAGCGCCCGTACATTCGTCACTTTATTTTAAAAAGGCAGCGTTTAGTTTTGCATGTATCAGAATCGAGTCCACTCACTTCTGCCGAGAATTACCGTGGTGACATGTCTTTAAATATAGCTGGTAAACTCCACGTTCTGTTTTTTTGCTTACAACCACCAGTCTTGGAATCACTAGTCTGAAATGCAAATACGACAGTGATCTCACGCTTCTGGGTATCATTCATTTAAAGCATACCTAAATCTGTTTTGGGAGATTGGGATTAGTTGACTGAGTAGGTCAAAGCAAACAGCCAGTATCATACGACTATATGAACCCCTGTTCGACACTGTATCTTCTTCGAGTGCCGGATGTGAATGACCAGACAGCCTTGGGATTGTGTTCCTACAGTAACTTCATGTAGCTAAAACCCTTGATAATGCAATCCAAAATAACCGATTCACTACTTATAGTTGATCGGACAGTAGCTCATAAATAACCTGGACTACTAAAACGTTGTATTGTGAGCGTCCGCAAGCCTGTTTAGATCACACACTGTGGTTTTTGATGACTACCTACTGTTGGCTATCATACTGTGAACGGTTTTCACGTGGCTAGAAAGTGATCTTTTGTATGGTGCTATTTGTTGCTATGTGCATTCAAATTCAAATATGTAGGCGTTTTTCGTAATTTTCGCAGTTTTTCAAATCACTACGCGTAGGTTTCGTACATTGCACCCCGATAGACACACACGCTATGTACGTTTTTGCACAATTGTTCATGTCGTATCGTCTAGCATACGAAGTGACTGTACACCTACATTACAATCGGTTAAAACGTGGGCGCAGTTAAGAAAAATTTACCAGTACGCACAACAAGAAGGTTTTGGTCTCCGATCTCAATCAACTTTGTCTCATACCTTAAACCACCTGTGTCATTTTTCCAACTGATTCATTAAGTTTTCGATTTTATTTCTAACGATGTAGTTGGTTTTGTGTCGTGCCTCATGACTGAAATTATTTGCTGTCTAGTCGTCCCGGTAACCTTGACTTATCTTAGGGTGTATGACCTCGTGTTCTGCTCCTTCTCTATCTCTCCCGTTAAACTTGTCAGCACCCAAACTCAGCCTGCATTCGATCAGTAATTTACTGTCGTCCACAAGCTGCACACCCCGTCACCTCGTCTATCTCTTTTTCCATACTGGTTTCTCTTTTAGGCATAAGAATGTATCTTTCGTGTAAAAGCCTTTCGTTTTAGTGCAGTAGAATTTCTCCATTATATTTTCAGGCTGTGAAAGTGGCTTATGATTGGTCTAGTGGACTCATATTTTACGGCATTTTTGATTGCGACTGCAAGCATTGGCTGCTGCGCTGGGACAATGTCCGAGGGAACATTTGGGTTATGAAGGCCGTCATGTGGTCCAATCATTGGGTTGTACTCTCTGCCCCCTCTAGGCTGGACTCTATACCCCGATTGGACCACATAACGGCCTTCACAACTCAAGTGTTCCCTCAGACATTGTCCTAGCGCAGCAGCCAATGCGTGCAGTCACAATCAAAAAGGCCGTAAAATCTGAGTCCGCTGGACCAATCATAAACCACTTCCACAGCCTGAAAATACAACGGAGAAATTCTACTGCACTAAAACGAAAGATACATTCTTATGCCTAAAAGAGAAACCAGTATGGAAAAAGGTATAGTATGTGTTTTGCCCACACCTGAACATATACCGTCCGGTGACCCTTCTTCAAACTTCACTGTTGGATCGGAATCGGACAGTCAGTCTCGCGCTCTCACGCCCACGCAATCACGCGTCCTAACCTATGCCAGATAAGTCATGCAACAAATTAACCAATCACGTGTACAAGTGTTTGCCGAATCGCCAATTGGTTATTGATCGCTTGTCTTTGGTTATTCATCCTTTATATGCCTGTACCACGGAACCAATCGATACACTTTGTACTTGTGTCTTACCGACTCGTGTTCTCCTTACCCGAGCGGGGCGATTTAACATTCACGAAACTCGAGCCACGATTCTCAAATGCACTTGTTCCGAGGCAACACTTTCTTTGGAATTCAACTTGCGCGATGTCACACAAACCACTGCGGAGATGCAACTTTTATCTAGCTACAGGAGGATACTTGTGAACAGCCCTTAAAACGGATCGTGTCCATAACACTAACACTGCCACATGGATATACAGTACAGCAAATTCTGACTGTACTGCACGATATCTGACTCTTGCTGGAGAAAGTTCCAGTCCGAAGGAAATCGATACTGTCCCTCCTTGTTCCCACCGAAGTGTAAGTTGCAATCAATTAGCGTCCCTGGTTGCAGTCTTCGGCTTCATTTGCACTGCATTTCGCCAACACGTTATTAAGTTGATGCTACTAAACAGCCGCAAAAATAATGATTATAGTACCTGCCTACATTTAATACGGTGATCTAGGGGATGTCAGTCGACTTCGTCTATCTAGTCTACCACCCGACACTTCAAACGACGCTCCCTTACCTACCCGACCGACGCGCCGTCATCCCGGAATTTCTAACAAGTTCCTACAGCCTACTGATACAAACAGAACTACCAACCATTCTTACTGCACATCCCTACCATTATACTCTGCCTCATTTACTAACGGGCACCACCAACTCCCCATATGGGTAACCCATGTTCCACAAGGAATCGACTTCTGGATGGTGGCCCACACTCCAGTAACAACAAAACAACTCACCATGATCATCTCACTATCATGTCTTACAAGTCTTCAATCTCTTTCTCGACGTTCAATTCTTGGATTTCATTGTGCTCACTCTAACGACAGAATATTGCCACTTGCTGACTTATACATTTGCAAAATTTTTCATGAAGTCTCATACGACTCTGTCTTTCAGGACACAGTCATACACAGTGCTCCAACCATCAAAACATTTAATATTCTAATGGTTTTTTTTTCGACAAGCTACCTTTCTCATCCCATCGGGGATTATGCTGACTAGACTTCTTCTGTCTTCTCCTGTTCATCACAACCCTTACTAAAACCTTCTTGCCCTCACACAAGTGCCTTTTTATCTTTCCAAATCTCAGACATCCTTCTCGCCCAACCGATGTACGTAGATGAAATCAAAGTACTGGTTGAACCATGGAAGTTCTTTGAGAGTCGTTTAAAACGCATTCAAATAAACTTTCTTTAACTATGATTGTGTACCAGTTCAACAACAACATTCTGAATACAATCGCTGATGAACATCGGGATACGGACATGTTGAATACTCGTCCACATTTAGCTGGAAACAGCCTTATTTCCACCTAACTACCAACCATATTATGTGCAACATTCGATCTCCTTTCAAACGAAAGGGCGAACTTCTGCTGAGAACCATCATGGAACTGGAAATGTTGACCAAGAAAGCAGCAGGACGTTATGAAAATAACAATCATGGGTACAGATTCTCCACTGACGACCAATTATTCCTCCCTTACGTTAGCCGAAATTAGAGTAATGCAAAGGAAGACGTATAAACCACCAAAAATCATCGTCAAAGTAGAATTTTGCAACTACTTCCGATTACCAAGAGATGCAACAGACCTTCTTCCAGACACACATCAAAGCCGGTAAACTAGGAACTCCTCACCGTCACTCGTGTATGCCTCTCAACACGAGAGAGCGACCAAACTGATACATATTCTCATCAAACGTCCTAATCCACTGGTCTCTGAAGCAAAACTTCAGCAAAACATTAAACCATCTGGCCTTAAATCCTCCATTAGGCGGATAGATTGTCTCCGGTAGGAATTTGCGGAGGCATGTTGGAAGAAACAATCTTGGACCATACATAACCACTTGGAATTTCACAACTCCGCCTTCATGATATTATCCCACAAGTGGCTCCGAAATGCAAACAGAATGTTCCATAGCCTTCACACCCAGGCAATCGAATTAAGCGTGAGTGTGTTACTTACGAAACGCTGCTACTCCCGGGGGAGAATATCGCCCCGAAAACCACCAGGTACCGTTGTGTACCCGGCTATGAATCCACCTGACACGTACTGCAATTGAACCTCATCACTCATGAGATTGTGGTCCGACAATATACCGATACCGTGTCATCTGTCGTCATGACTCTACGATCAAAGCACACCTGCCTTATGACTGGTCAGCGCATCCCTCTGGGTGTTTATTCCTTGATCCCGAACCAACACTCTTCAATGATGACGTCGTGTCCATAGCGCACAGGACATAGTCGTCTATGATCCTTACCGAATGCACACGATGGTTGGAGCGAGAACCAAAAGTATGGCTCCTCAGAAACACAAATTCCAATGGCCTTGTTGATTGCGATTGCACGTATTGGCTACTGTGATAGGGCGATATCCGAGGGATCACTTGAGTTGTGAAGGCCATCATGTGCTCTCTGCCCCCTCTGGGCTGGACTCTATACAACGATTGGACCACATGACGGCCTTCACAACTCACGTGTCCCCTCGGCCATTGTCCTAGCGCAGCAGCCAATGCGTGCAGCCGCAATCAAAAAGGCCGTAAAATCTGAGTCCACTAGACCAATCATAAGCCAGTGTCACAGCCTGAAAATACAATGGAGAAATTCTACTGCACTAAAGTGAAAGGCTTTTACACGAAAGATGCATTCTTATGCCTAAAAGAGAAACCAGTGTGGAAAAAGGTATAGTAAGCTTGGGAGACGGCCAACGAATGTGAGAGTCAGGGTTCATTACCATATACTTTGATCAGGTACTCTATACCAATAATGCATGTCCTTCCAAAGCAACTGACCCTGAGAGTCAACAATGTTTTCACATATTCGGAGCTAACTTCCTTTGAGATTTTCGAATGCGGTCACAGATTCTCAGTATCCCATTTTTGCAGTTATAAAAAGGAATCAATTTCAAAAATCTCTTCGTCACACAACACCACTTTCCGAATAGCCCTGACAACAAAATAAAAAGAGCAATAAGAGGGACGGCAATAATCCCCCACATTTGCTTCAAATAACGCTACTAGTGAGATCTAAACCTTATCTGATTGTAGAGCATAAGAGCAAAGAATTGATGCCTGTGGAGTTTTAATGTTCTGGCTGTACACATTATATTGTAGACAGGTAATTTATCCGCTCGCGTATGGGCCTATTAGTACACTTTCAACAGATTGCCGATCCCGTTCATCCGTAGGACGCAAAGTTCCTGGTTATTGCGATTGCAATTGGTGGATAGAGAGCTCAATGTCAGAGATAAACATCCCAGAAATTTCCCCACTGAATTTTAGCCGCTTCGTTCAACAAACAAGCAGATTCACTCCTCCTACTGTGTCGTCAAGTGTGCTCAATCGGTTGACTGGTAAAAATGGCTTTCCCTTTTGTATCGCAGGATACCTTTTCATCTTAGCTGTTACCATCACTCTTCACAAGCTGTTCGGCCTTCTACCTGGTAACCCAGTTTAGCCGTTACACCCTGCTGAATTGGTGAAAAAGGTCAACCTTCAGTAGCATTGAAGGTACCTCGTCTTCCAAATAAAGGATCATCACATGACTTGTTGGTATCATTTGTCAGCTGAAAACCGCGCATGAACAAGCCGGTTCCAGTTTATTTGGCTGTTTCAAATCTAAGAATATTCTGAAGTCGCAACTCACTTTGACGATGGGAACCGTGTATCTCTCAATACCATACAAAGCACAGTTGTAGTAAACATTCTTTTTACCAGACCAGCTTAGCACATATTCAAAGGTGTCGTTGACAGGCGGGTGTTTAGCTCATATCTGACGTGCTACACGATCACACACATTGCATTTACGGTAATGAGTTCGTTGTAAACTTGAGAGTTCGCGTCAGTCTACGGTTGCTAGCAGGGTTGATAAAGTAAACAGATTTTCAGAACTCGATCCTGGTAAAGATGTGCACTATTGACCAGATTTAACAAAAGCGAAACTCTAGTTCAATTTTTCTTCTCGTCAGGACCTAGCTGAAAGGTGTAGAGGAATGTGAAGTCTACGATCAACTGTAAGTGATATCAAACGTGTAAGTCACCAAAAGTCCTTACCACTTAACACCTTTCAACATTGTTGTTCGATATCAAGTATATCGGTCGTACCATGCAATGGAAGACATTTTCGATAACCCGTACAACAAAAGTGGATCAGTGGGAAGCCAACCAACGTGAACCATTTGATAATTTTATACGATGCAGCCTAATTGTTACCAAGCTGTGCGTAATGTGTCCGTCTCTGGAACGACTGAGCAGAAACGCGGAGGTAGGGCAGTTAATCATCATTCAGGTGGTGATTGAATGGCAAATACACAGTTGACAACTAAGAAAGTGTACCCCGCAGGTGATGAACAGCGACGGTCCATATTCACGGTGCCTGTCAGATTTCAATGAGCCGATCTATCAGTCAGTCATAATGGCTCAGGTGGTGGTAGATTCCAAACAGACGTGTCCTTGTGGTGGATAGAATTCAACTCGGATTTTAACTGCTGTTTCTCTTTATACACAAAATGTTCCCTGTGACATTTCCTTGTGTGGCCCCTAGTTTTTACTGATTGGTGAACTACTGCAGAGTATTAGGGTACTGTGGTGATTGTCACTAAACCTATTTCCCATGACTGTTGTTTTATTACATGGCTGACTACAAGTTGTACAATTGCGCTCGAAGGATAAATTACTTGCTTTACCTAGTTCGGTTGTTATTACTATTGCGTCGAAGCTAGCTCTGGGGTTGAGCAAACTCAGCTACTTCATTTCTATATTTCTGGAATCATCACAGGTACGGAATTCAACATTTTGCTGAAAAGTTGCGAATGTTCATTGGTTTGATTTTTTCATGGATTGTGCGAAAGACGTGGCTGCGTGAAGCTCTCATAAAGACACTTTCTACTTCAATGAGGCTGACAACCAGCTTGTTCCATAACAGAAAAATGAATGACCACTCTTTTTTGTATCAACAGCAGCATTCGAACGTAAGAAGTCCACAAGAGTAAATCAAAGGCATTCTTAATTTCACACTACTACAGCAAGACTCAAGACAACGTTAGTAACGATACGGTTGCTTGGTGGCATAACTTTGGACGTTAACATAACAATACTCAGTGCTCTGTCTGTTAGAGAAAGGTATTCGGAAGCGAGATTTTGACGATGATGTCCATATCGCCACATAAAATGATCAAACAACAATCAGCTACATTATTGTTTATATCATATGCAGCAGAAAACTAGATACTACCGTCCACAAGGGAAGCCTAAAAACTATCGTTTATGGAAGACTTCTGCCTACCTGTTGGCTTCATCAGAATGACAAAAATGTTACCACGACATTTTGGATGTGAATCCAGTTTCCTGGGGTATTCCTGTCAGACTACCTACCCTTGCTGTTTAACTCACTGCTTCGAGTTAACTATTTAATCTACTAGATAATACTGTTTGAGAGATATCCAACCGACCAAAGAGTACAACGTTTGACTACGAAACTTATCTAAACTCCTCATCCAACTTCTTACAAAAAAAGTAAATTAATTTGAATCAACTGTTCGTAGACTATGGTCGTGTTAAAAACAATCTTATTGCATCCAGAAGAATGTCAAGGGGCCCTTTATATCCTCTGAAGCACATTCTTAGATATAAGAGCACGTCCTTCCTCTTTTGAGACTAGCTCTAGCCCAAATTCGATCTAAATGGGTTAACCAAGTCCAGATTAACAAATCTGTCAAACCACTTGGCAGTTATGCAATTTCCCTATGTTAGAATGTGTCAAAACTGGAACGTTCAGCCCGAACCAGCGGGAACTAGTCATCAGTAAATTACTAAGTAAGGGCCACATCAATACAATTGTGATGTTGTTCTGAGTGTCTAGATAGCGTAGATGTCCAGGAAAATCATAAGACCAATCCGCGGTCGGCCTGTATTTTAGAAAGATTTCGATAAAGCGATAGTTTTAAAAAATATAACGTTGTTGATCTGAAAGTGATTACTGCCAGTTTGCTTAATAGGATAGCATTTAAATGGTTAACAATGGTTGTGAGCGTGCGATTATTTAAGTGTTATAGACATACGTCGCGAGATGTTAACATTTCGTTCACTCTCTTCAGTCACGAACATAAAACATTGGAATATATAGGACATGCGGATTGCAACAACAATAGGAACAATCAACGATTGGGTTTACATGAAACAGGGACTTTATCAGTTCCAGGGCAGACAAACTGTATAAGTCAACAGGTTGTGCACACACAGTACCGGACGGCGAGTATTTGTTAGCATTGTTTCGGAGAAGGCAAACAATTTCGGATTCCGATTATGCAACAATACTTGAAACGAATTAGTCTAAATAGTTGGTGCGCGCCATGACACAACAGAGTGATTGAGACGAAATCTGACCTTATCCATTGCAAAGCCCATCATGGAAACAGGTCACATTGTTGACCCCACCAAGTCGTTTAAAGTATTGTTGCGTAGTCGGAATCTGAAATTGCTTGCTTTCTCCGAGACAGTGTTAATCACCACTCGCCGTCAGACCCTACGAGTGCATAAACTGCTGACTCATGCAGTTTGTCTGCCCTGGAACTGATAACAGTCCCTGTTTCATGTAAACCAACCATTGATTATTTCCGTTGTTGCTGCTATCCCCATTTCCTATATGTCCTAATGTTTTACGTTCGTGGCTAAATAGAGTGAACGAAATGTTAACATCTCGCGACGTATGTCTTCTATCGTTGTTGGTAAACTGGATCAAGGGAACGCAGTGTTTCGTGTTTTAAATCAGAAATACCATTTGACATTACATTTGTTCTTTCAAGAGTAACAGACCTGAGCCCTACCTTACAATTCACAGTTGGGACAACAGAGAATTCCACACTAAAAGAGGGTTCCAAATAAAAATGCCCGTTGCCTATATTAGTACGCAATGACTAGTTTTCGCTATTCAGGTCAAGTACGAACCATCGGTAGAGTAAACAGAACAACTTTCCGTGAGTTATCTGAGTAATGTCACGTTATCGATCGACTGAATGCTTTTTACGAGCTCTCATTGTTTAGTCGAGTGCTGAAGAGCTAGTCTTCAGTTACTGGTGGTCGAAGTCCATCAAACAAATTTCGCATGCATCAGACCCTAAATATGTCAGCTGCTTAACGGCGCTGTTCCAAAAAAGGTTTTTGGATAGTAGAGTTGAGGAGCAACTCCAAACTGGAGGGTGGTTGATGAAGGTGACATCTTTCAATAAACTGAATGCTGGCATGAAAAACAAGGCCGCTGACATAAGTCATATGGCAAACGGAGTTTTCGTAAAACATTAGCTAAAAAGAACACCTGTACATGAGGTTTATAGATTGTTTGTTGATAAAAGCATTTCATCAAATATAAAATTGCATGGAATCATAATAGACTCCTGAATGTCTAGATATGCCCCTCATTCAGTCAGGGGCATTTGTTTACTCAGTTTATATAGCACAAAGCATTCAGTAAAGTTATTATCAGGCGAGTTACATGAGACGCTATTGTATTCGGATAAACCGTAAACCGCAAGTGATTTACTCAATAAGAACTCTTCACCTTGACCAATCACACGGGAGATTTTTGAGAGATTTACAACTGACTGTCATAAGGTTTACAGACGAAATTCTTGCGATGGATGATTAATGCCAGAGTGCTGTTGTACAGTCAAAAATCACACGCTATTCAAAGCGGATAATTTGGCATACAGTTCTTAATGGTGATCGATAATGCTAGAAAATATCTGTCAAACATATTATCAAACATAGGTTCTTTCGGGAGACCAAAATGATGGTACTATTCATTGTCAGATGTGGTACCGTCATCTCTAGATGAACTGGTATAAGAAAATATCGTGTCACTGGTGATAACTGCATCAAAAATGCTTCTCTGGTCAATAAAACTATTTGAAGACGTATCGCGTTTACACGAACTTTCCGATCTGATCGACGTGGAATTCCAAAAGAAACCAATTCGATAAGGCCCGATATATTTAGTTATACTTTCAACTGGAATGCACCCAACAACCAATTGATTGCGCAATATCACCCAAAGAAAAGTCGATGAAAATTATGCGTTCACTAATCGATTGCAAGTACCACAGCAGCGTGTTGGTAGCACGTGACAGAAAAAAGGCCTTCCTAGGACTGTAGTGGCTCGATAGCAAACTAAATATATTTTTACTAAATAGTTCATAGAGCCTCAATAAAATTCCAATTTAGTTATAGATACACTTGGGATGAACGGCTGGTTTCGATTATTCTTCATTGGATCAACTGTCATATATGTTCACCTGAATTAAATAAATATTAAAAGGCTACAATTGGTCCGTATAACTGGACTATAATTGGGTTCGGTTACTCCCGTACTTACCGGAGCAGACACAGCGTCAGTACAAACTTTTGGAAGTTTTTTCATGTGGTCCGAAATTTTATTATCCGAAGCAATGTAATAAGCAGCCTGAAGTAGATGGTCCATTCGAAAACGTGTTCGGTCAAAATGATGGCCTTATGCTTTCATCTCAAACAAATTTGGAGCAGTTTATGGGGACGGTTGGTTAAAGAATGCGTACAATCCGGTGCGCGTGAAATCCTGAGAGAAGGCGGAGTACGAGTCCTAAATAACTTGCAAAAGGACGAACCTATCTTGTTTGTTAGACGCGATAAAGACGCGGAGGTTGTCCTCTTAGACAAGCAGGCGTATTTGCAAAGATTATTCCAGAGAATGCTAGCGAAATGGTAGACAGGTGCCTCTACCTTACCGGATTTAATGTATACCAAACGAGTTGAGTAATCGAAACCGCAACCAACTTCGCTATTATCAACTCTGGTCTAAACTGCTTCACTCTAATCTGCTGGTCGACCTTGACTAACTGACAAATTTCAGCCTATGAGAAAAGGAGGCGCAACTGCAATGGGAAGTAAACAAACGAATATGGACAAAACGAGTAACATACCAAAGGATGAGATCACATTTCGAGGCATGAAGATCGTGTAATCGAGACCATTAGGTCCTTACTAACCGAGACAAAACGGCTAGATTTGTGCTTCAGGATTGGAAACGTTTGTGACCAACAGGTCTAGTTATATCGACTCCATAGTCTGCGAAAAACTTATACAGATGGTGTATCGTTGCACCTAGTTTTAAACATGACAAATTCGCCACATCGTACACTGGCATAATGTCTAGCCAAACTATTGGAGTCCCTCCTCGACAGATTAGTTCACATAGCCGCCAGGATACAATTCAGTTCACACAAGCCGTCGAAGATCAAACGCCGGTTTCAATGGACGCGAGCACACATGTTACAAGCTTGTCACTTAAAGCACCTGTTGATGCCCCCGACTCCTCACAACGCATCCAAAGTAGCTTCAAGTAATGTGTACATAAGAGATACGACCTCTGTTCAATGGAATACTTTGTCCTCAAAAACTGGGCCACAAATGACTCTCCGCTGGGCTCACTGTTGGCTGATGTGCTCGTGGAGACGATAGGACAAAAAAAACTGACAGTATCGAATGATCAAACACTACGTAGGCAATGTCGGTGTTGACGCTGATTCTCTGCTACCGTTAATTAACCAAACCCAGAGAAATCCGAAATTCACTATGATAACAGGACTAGAAGACAGGATTACGTCTTCTTGGTGCTGCCCTACTGAACTGTCCAGAGAAATGAATTCAATAAGGCATACATAGGAAAGGGGTCTGGAATGATCAGTATACTCATTTCCACAAACTTGTACCAATGAATAAAAAGGGAACTAGACACGATGCTAGACAAAAAGCCCAAAGTTTCAGCTGGACTTCTTCGTGTTAATGAACACCATGATAAACCCATAGCCTGCGACGTGCAACGAATAGAGATGCGAGATCGTGAACCTTCTGTTGGGCGTAAACCAATCTGCATGAACCTCTCGTAGAAAGATGAAATCTTGAACGTAACAATGAACTGAAAGTTCAGTATTGCTTTGAGGACGACTATTCATACGGTAAAGTTAAGACTGTCATTCACCTCTCAACCAATCGTTGTTTTCCAGCTCGAAGACTAGATATCCGCTTAACCATGTTGTGGAGCAAATTGCGTAGGTTACATAACAAGTAACTTGTCGGGGAGAATACGCAGACACTATCTGGTTGAGTTGAAGACTGAACAGTAATGAAAAGTTTCCAGCGTACGTTTGGACTACCTGATGAGCTTAGGTCAATGAGTTGTTGTGAATTTCATAGTTAGATCAAGCTTTCGCATCATACGTGTTCAAACCAAAGGCATAAATTGTCGCATATTGGAGGCTGAAGAAGTTACCAAAATCTGGCTGCAATATCTTAACCAGTGTGAATTTCATAGTTAGATCAAGCTTTCGCATCATACGTGTTCAAACCACAGGCATAAATTGTCGCATATTGGAGGCTGAAGAAGTTACCAAAATCTGGCTGCAATACCTTAACCAGTGTGGGCGGAAGTCTTGTGTTAAACTACTTAAGCTGCCATGACTCGCTATCGTTGGAACAATTGGCGAGGCACCACAGTAACCGTGTCTGTAATCTCCAAAAGATAGTCATTCCATATTGCAATAGGTAGCAAGCAATCCATGCCAGATAACTTCTTCCACACTTATTGTGCTGTATCAGGCCTGAAGGTGGCACACCGAAAACCAGTCTGTTCTGCTCCTTTGTGGTTTCCCACTTTACTACGAAACGAATGAAGACAAAACCACTTGCTTTTAGTGCTTCGGGCTTTAGCTAAATCATGCAATTGACTCACAAAATTACAATAGACATAGAAAAATGAGTCACCACGACGAACTCGCATGACAGCTATGTAGAGTAGTAACGGAACTACTAACAGCTCAACAATCGTGTCGGGTCACGTGCGAACCAGCACTACGGTGATGCGACAGTTGTGATACGTGACTTTGGAAGTGAGTAAACTGTAATGATAAGAAACAGACAGCAGCGGTCACTTGGATGATTAAACTAAATTGGCTGCGAAGCAGCAATCAAAGAGTTGGACTCCAACATTTTCTATGCTCGAACAGTACAGCAAAACCAGCTGCAAGCCATTTACAAAAGAAAACCGGACTGAACAGACACAACTGGATAAAACCTGTCTTGGTTCCACACACAGTACTGATATCGTTCATCCACATCTCCAATTCACACAAACTCTAGAATGTTCCATGTTCTATCGCGATACTTGTACTGTCTCAGTAATGTGCATCCTATGCAATCGTCATGGGCTAAGTAATTCTGCCCCTCTCTTCAGTGAAAAATCACAATACTTGAATCTTAGTTGCAAGATTGTGCGAGTTACAGTCGGAGCAGCCGATAGTTGACGGATTTAATGAACAAGTCAGTTGACGAATGGAAGTTGCGAAAGACAAAAAACAGCAACTCACAGTAAACGTTTGTAATAAAAATTCACTAAAATAGTCCTAAAAGGAGGACAATGCAGATTCACCAAGATCAGTGTGACTGCCTTGCAGTATTTAATCTCAGTGTGTCAAAATCGATAAACTTGGAGTTAGAGTGCATTAACGACGAAACTGTGATGATATAAGCATTGGCCTACAAGAAAGAAATGTGCATAGGAATTCAAACAAGTAGCAAATGATGAAGATGACAAGTGCAGAGAACAAGTCTGAAGAAATTAAGTGTGAAGACAATGTCCAACAGTCTGTTAGTGCAAACGTTGATAACAAGCAATGCTGCAATTAAGTAAACACGCGTTAATGTGGTGTCACTATTATACTACACGAAACGTGTAATTATTTCTTCTAGTGATGGAATAAACGGGAAAAATATATCTTCCACTGTAAGTTAGAAGTTAAAAAAAAGGTGCTGTGATAACACATACGATTTCCGTTATCCGTATCGCACAACGCGGTTGAAACTAGAATCCAAAATCAATATCAGTACACGTGGTCCAGCGATAATCGATCAGTAGTTTTAGTGGTCATGTTTGTTTGTGTGCCAGAATGTAATGTCCATTTTTATGATAATTGTCCATTTTGTACGGATCTGCGCTAAAATTTCCGTACCGCAGTTACCAAACATGCAGTCACTTATTCGAACTGGTTCATTATCGACGTTTTTTGCTTCATCGAATAGAATCGACCCAAACATGGTGTAATTACAACACAAATCCGATGTTCAAATGTACATCTGAAGACAGTTACACAGACAGCTCTGATATAAGATGTCTATACACTTCGGTTCTCGTCTTCATGTCACATTATAACCTAACCGCTCTTTACGCTAATGGTCCTGTGACTACAAAATAACCGGTTAATGTGCATGGTGCTTGACCCGATTGTACATCCTGTGAAGGTGAGCCATTCGGAAGAGGGTGTCGAAAAATCCACTGTTACGACCCTTCGATAACGGACGGAACACGTCATCGTGATATGCCACCAAAACCAGAGCACCAAGTATCGGAACCCAACCATCGTAACTTAGAACCGCCCAGATAAATAAGGAAAAAGACGACCAACAGGCAAGCTTTATTTGTTGCTCAGCCCGAAAGTAAAATAGTGATACACAAAAGCTGTATTTATAGGTTCTGAATAGCCTTGAGGCTAGGCAACTAAATGGAGCGATTAGGGGCGAGCGCCAAATTCGAATCTAAAAAAACTGGGCGCTAACACTCCTAATTATGAAAAATCCGGTTTTCTTGGCAATTGGGCCGAATCCTTGGGAAAAAGTATCTTTTCCCAACACCCACCATGGTCAAAATGGAAAAGATTGGTCTGGACTCTTCCAAAAAATTCGTTCACACATTTACGCCGTTAACATGTAGAGAGAGAAAACCAGAACAGTAGGCGTTTGTTGAACTGACTGCATACATTTAAAATATTCGGGCTGATTCCGGCCGAACTGATGCTGGATTTAGCGACGTTGACAGAACTATATTAAGTTAAAATGTATCACAACCGACCGTTAAACTTTTAAGCCACCAGTACACTACTAACAGATAACGAAATAATAATTTTCCCGATCGTCTCCAAATGGAGACACAATTACTGTCTGTTAACTCCAATCGATAACCCTGCGATTAGGACTTCATAGACAGGTCGAAATCTCCGACCTCATTAAACCTGCTAGGCGACATTTCAGATTACTGATGAGTAGTCGCGGATTTGGTTAATTTCAAGTTGAAATGTGAGCTCAGTGAAGCAGTGGTGAACACGGTGACCGGAGTTCTAGTCTTGGCCGTGGAAAAGATATGCACTACTGACGAGCTCTAATCAGAGCGAAACTCCAGTCTAGTGCTTCTTTTCGAAAGGGGCCGACTGGAAAGTCTATGGGAATGCGACGGCTGCGATCAATTGTGGGTGATGTTCAACTTGAAATTAACCAAATCCCCGACTAATCATCAGAAAGAATAAGTTTGTTGCGAAATGGTGCCAGTTCGTTTGTTGTGTTCACTCATGGACACAAAACACTAAACTAAATATAATATGCGGATAGTAACAACAAAAACAATCAACCTCGAGTCTTACAGGAAACGAACGGGTGTTATCGCTTCCAACGCAAGTAAATTGTCTGGGTCAACAGGTTATGCACACACGATCAAGCATCGACTGCCGATTAATACTGCTTCGGAAAACGAGAACAACCTTGGATTTCGATGACAGCAACACATTAAACGAACTGACTAGATCAACAGTTGACCCTAGTGTTCACGATAAGTCGAAGGAGATGTTAGGTTAGGTATACATCAGATTTTTACGCTCTGGTCAACAATCGCAGTGTTCTTTGATTATACAGATGCGTCTAATTTGGTGACACACAGAGTAGGAGATACCGACCAAATTTACGAACACCTTGTAAGCGTTCTACCCTAATAAATCTGTTTAAGCTGAGGTCTACACAGAAATACAAAAAGTAGTATCCGATAAAGTTAGTTACTCTAACCACAACGTACAAAGTTGTCATGTACGAAATAATGAAAAAGTAACTAGAGCACTTACAGGTTTTAGATGGTGTCCCAGTGAACAGGAAATTGGCCGATGTGCATCGTGTAGAAGACAAGGTGCTATCGTTCAGCAATTTTAAGAACACAAATGCTGTCTGATGGTATTCCCTGTTCTGTTAAATAACAGTGACTGTAAAGATTCGGTACGAATTGAAGTTTCACCATGCTTTTAGGAAGTATGAACTTCTGAGTTCGGAAGCGCGTCGTCACCTTGGTCTATCACTAAACGGTTGGCGGCCATTTACTCCTTGGTTGTTTACGATATTCGATTGTTGACCGAGTGATCTGTTTATCGTCACAGTGTCACAGCTTTTGAGGCATTCGGTCTTTTTATCTAACCTCTAGACCTGTGTTTTGTTCACTTCAGTTGTTCGTTGTAATATAAGCCTTTTACACTGTCAGCTTTCGGTTATCATGTTAGAGTATCCAACTAAGCCAATCATAGTGAACACGGTGATTCCATTAGTTAATCCTTAACTTTTTAAAAGATTAATAATTGCTCTTCAAAATTGCTATGTTGGCCTATAGAGTTTGATTTCGTCGGTTTCATAACTCTGTCATAGTAGGGGAATCTTGGGTATTTCGGATCCTATCTCCCGCATAAATTTCATTCGACCTAAATGAACTGGCAACCAATCGATACTGACTAGAAGTTAAAAAGCAGTTACCAGGAACTTGCACCAACACACACAGCGGCCCATCCACCAGTGGACTGGCTAAGGTACACTCATCCGAGAGGTCCTTCGACGGATGCATAGCATCTAATGACCATTTCCTGAGTATGTTCCTTAAGTACTACAAAGTGATGCTGATTTTGACTACTTACAACATTCAAGAGGGAAATACACAATATAATCACAAGGAAAACGACATCCATACAACTTTTAAGTCATCAGCACTCATGTCCTTATAAACCAAACACTCCTTTTCAACGAAAACGGTGGATGGCGCATACACGTGGTCCTTATATGCACGCCTTAGAAACACAAACTGTTCATTAATTAAAAATGTTGCTATAACATGGCTCAACTTCTTCACCTCTCTTAGATTGTGCACCTAAGTATGTATTACCCAACAGATGCGAATGTTACAGAGGTAATGTTATTCGCTGAATCATCATGGCACTGAGATGCACACCTCAAGAGTACATATATGTGTGTCAAATATCGCTGTTACTCTTCTCTTTTATGGACGTTTATATTAGGTAGCTTAGTGTGTTCATCGTGAATCCAGATAATCTATAATACTCGGAATTAGGGACTTCGATTAGCCCCAGAAATCATACCCGAATTGAAATTTCCCACGTAAGTAATGAGAAGACCTCGGACTGGTTGCAGTAAGTCGTTGTCATTCGTGAGAAAAGAACCCGTATTTATAAATGCATATCAGTATTAGTCAGTGTCTGTCAATGGCTGACCATAATGGCAGATACGAAGTCATAAAGTGTAAGCTGATTGGTGCAATATAGATCAAAGAACTTGGCGAATAATGATAGATGTAACATTGATGCTGTTCGTCCAGTCCTGACGTGGTACCATAAAGTGACGTTTGGATTGGTCCCTTACTGAGTCATCTATTGTGTCGGGGTTTGGATAGGCGGAGAATGGAGTGGATTTTCACCACATTACTCTCACCAGGGTCCAACCACCCTGCTGAAACAGTTGACTCCTCAGCTGGATGCAATGATGATTAGCAGTAGCAATTCAAGCATTCTGGTCTTGCATCGTAACAGACTGTGTGTTTCTCGCATCCGAAATGAACTAAGTTCAGTTCAGACAGTCAGCGCCAGCACTAGATCAAGGGTTCGCGGTAAAGCATTTGAGACGAAGTAAGCCGCCATTTGTTCGGTGGGTGAGTGTACACTTAGTGACGGGGTGATACATACGAATTACAGTGCATCGGTTGATACAACTGGTGGAGTTAAGAGATGAGGGAAATTGCGACTTACCTGGCACATTTCATTACAGAGAACACGAATGTGAATGGCCAATGTGCCCGTTATGAGATTTCTGCCAAAACAGTAAAAAGTCCACCTTGTATTAAGGAGAAAATCGGAGGTCCAAAAATAGTTCGATACGACTATGGTTCACAATGTGCATTTCACGGAGCCGACCGCAAATGCGTTTGAGGACGGTTGATTCGCACGCTGCAATGTAATCATCATTATATAGAGATTCACCATAATGAACACGAGGGCTCACTGTGTACTAAGAGAAGTTCGGAACCAAATATCGCCTTCGTTACAGTGAGGCTCAGCTGGGTGTCAATCGCGAGCATGTTCTAACTGGGCTGGATCAAACGAAAGCTATTTGTGACTAACCAATATTCACGTGAGAAAGAAACTCGCTTTACACGACAAACAGAATTTGACAGGATTATTATACTGAACGTGGATACAGAGCTCACACATGCTGGGGTTCCCTGTGTCAAACCGAAATTTCCTTCTTAGAACCATACTCATCACGCGTCCTTTCAGGTCATACAGATGTAAACGAAAGAAGCAACCCAGACATGTTTGCCCTGGTCACAAACAAAGCAGAAGACACTCCATAATTTCCTTAAAACCAAAAAACCTCCGCTTTGCCCTTGTAAATTCATCATTCGGCGAACAGGTGATTAATTTGATCATCGAGTTGCATCGTGATTACTCAATCTTACTAAACTAGCCTGCTGTGACACCTTACCTACTCATCGTCTTCTCATGATTGTTTCTGACACGTCCATTAACACTGAGAACCAGTTCATCAAATGACAGTGTATATTCTTTCACATGCAAGTCAGAAGTGAAATACCGTTTGTCTCATAATAATAGACGTATCGATTTCAAAAGTTCCATTTCACGCAAGCGCCTGTTATAACGTGACGTGTATAATACGTACACGAACGTTCTTGATTGTTACTGGGTCCTTTTCACCACCACCCCCAGTGGGTGACAACACACGCGCATAATCCTTTGCTGATTAGTGACCGAACCCCTGGTCATATAAGTTGTAATGTCAATTAGCTTGCACGGTATCAAACTGCGACGTTTGTATGGGTAGTCAAAACAAAAAAACACATAAAGAGATCGTGTCTAAAACGGATATACTGAAACAATTCAAGTACTCATGGAGCATCCAGCTATGTCGCGACCATTAGTTAGAGAAAACCGCACTCAACCTATCCGGTATTGCCCTGGTGTACAATGTATGCACAATGCTCGGGAAACGTGTGTATGTGTTCCATAGACTTCCAATTTTGAGGTCAAGACTGCAGTAACTGCTGATAACATCACCAGTTTCATTAGCCAACAGGTCACACAAAAGACGCTTGCCGGGCTATCAGGACAAATGCTCTCATAGGATAATCGCGTTAATTTCAGGAAAATCTTCAAACAACCTAATTAACACAGCCAGTGTGTAATCCTTGATTTTCCAGAGGTTGTTATGAGAGTACACCTATTTGCGTGCATCGACCGAACGGATGCAATCATAGCCCGTTACATTGAATCAATCGCCAGTATGCGTAAAATTTAAAAGGCCAACCCATTCGGTTAAAGACAAACGATGTTGGAAATAAATCAGTTTCACAATATTAGAAATTTTATACACTACTACCAATGAAATTAGTAATAACACTTTAAAACGGCAAAACAATTGGGGGCACACAGCGAACATCCCCATTAATCAGAAGAGCAGATCGGTCCCTGGTTGTGAAGATGGAATATTTTGACGAGGAAAACCATTGATGTATCCTCAGAACAGCACATGAACGGATAAATGCATAACATCGTTCGATCTGTATTCGTAATCTAAAAAAACGGACTAGCCGTTCGAAATATAAAACTATTTCAGATTAGACGAAATTTGATCGGTTAGAGTTAACAGATTATGAAGCATCAGAGTGCTGTTTGTCACAGTTTAGGCATTCTCGTCCCTTTTCCGTGCACTTCGACTTCAGTTCGATTTTCGAAACCACGGCCGTGGCAAGTACAAGTCATACCAGTAACCCCGTTTTATAGACTCCAAGCGGTACGGACGTAGTTCCACTGGAGAGGACGCAGTGATCATACGAACGATCTCATGCGTTAGTGTGGTTATGTGCAGCTGTTCAGGATTGGATAAAAACGGCGCATCCAGACCTGTTATAACTGAGTGCACGCAAGCAGACAGGAGTTTAGTCAACGGGATCCAGGCACAGTCCGATAATTCCTGGGAAATGAACACAACACAGAAGACAGAGAACATACCGAAGGTTCAGTGTGAAGTTTGGGAATTGGGGTTCGATCCTCAGCAATTCTAACCAAGATTCCCTGGGGCGATATAATATCACACCAGTTTCGTGTACTTATGTAACAGCAAACGTCCCAGTAGAATACGCAACGGTAAACTTAACGTAACGTCCTACGCTATGCAAACAGCATAAAATCTGGCAATCAGCTTACCGTCAAATAGGATAATCAAATGTGGTCAACAATAGGCCACCATATTAACACTGCTCGAAATGGAATAAGTAAGCAGAAGACCAAGCCATTTCGATTCAAGCAATACGGATGAAGATGTAGTCAAGCAAAGCAAAGAAGGAAACGAACAGCACAGGGTAGTCATATACCAAAATTGAAGGTGCAAATATTAATGTGGACCGTGACTCAATGGACGAAATATGCAAGCGTTATCATGACAAAGTTGCCTGCTAACCACTTCTTATTGTTAACTATGGTATGCACATGGAAGTGAACATTCCGCTAGTGTCTAACCTTCCTCAGGTTATGACCCTCATAATTTGGATACCTGTGACATCAATTTAATCCATAACGACTGACTGACAAGTTGAAAAGTAATAAACAAATTATCAGCATAGGCCAGTCAGTACGGATTGTGCTCTGCCCCACTAAAGTGGAAAGCGCTAGTTCAGAACTGAGCGATTTCTGCCTGCGTCCATGCTAGACGGTGGTATGTTAGAGACAGTGAATAACTGTCCGCTTGAGTAGATGTAGAAGTATCAAAGAATGTGTAGATGAAATGATCAACAGTAACAGTTCACGGGCCGGAATGGCATGCACCAACCTCAGCCACCTGTGACGACAGAAAGCCTTCCCAAGAAAGGATGGGTGCACGTTATATCTATGAGTAATGTCTTTGTAAAGCCTGACGAGTAGAAAGGAATATGATCTCTTCTAACCCTTCTCTGACAGTCGTACGATTTTTCATGTGAGGTGGAATACTATGTGCGAAAAGACCACCCGATGACCGATGTTCGAAAATATAAACCTGAACATTTTTGAGACTGAACCGAACTCTATTATTGATTTTGTTGTCAAGGACGCGTACTTCGAACGCCATCTCTCGAATTGACTTGTCGAGTCGCATTCAAGGAAGCTGGGGACGATTGAGAAAGGCAGTACGGCAGCCAGACAACCACGCAGCACAAAGGCATTAAACAAGCGATGTTGAGGCTTGCTTCAATCAACTAAACGCGTCTCCTCAGCTAGGGGTCTAGGGATCTAGAATGCTTATAGTTAAAAACGTTGTCAGACGTACTGCGGAATCGTAATTGGTAGCATGTGTATGTGTATTATATCTTGAACATACCAACCCGTTTTCAATTCTCGAACCAGTCCAACCTGAGTAGTACTAGGCCTATTCCTGTATTACATTTCGTGATAAATATACACCAAATATATTACATACTTAATCTGATTCAATGCGCCTAACAGTGGATATCCTTTTGAGGTCCTGAAAACGAAACTAACTATAACGAGGTGGCAGTTAAAGCTTGTATGACCGGATTTCTTTAATAACGCCCACAAACGAGCGAAAGATGAGCATCAACCACACACGAGTTCAATACGACTGAAAACATCGAAACCTCCAGATGTTGTGCTGGTAAGCACCATCAGACAAAATATTGAGCAGCTGAGTCTGATTACTACTGGACATCGCTGTTCAGGCTTTGGTTGTCCAACGGTATTCAATTAATACATAATCCATCAAGATGCACATCATCATACTGAATAGTTGTGTAACAAAAAGGCGGCAAGTAAAGTATAATCATAATTGTCCATGGAATACACGCATACACGTGTTTCACACTTCCAACAAATTGCTGATTTTTAACCGCGGGGCAGTTAGGCGATGTGCGTACAGAATTTGTCGATGAACACTATTCCGAGCTAATTCTGCCTGACAATTCACTTCGGCCTAAATCAGGCTGCGGCAATTCATCCTGGACTTATGAGACTCCAAGACAAATAATTTCTGTAGGAGTGAAAATTATATGCAACCGCCGTTAAAAAATCAATGTGTATCACGGAATGGGTATCTTTACAAATCGTCCATTCGCATTGGGATCCGCAAGATGATGAGAACAACTGGAGGGTATAAGCAACTTAAACGTAACATCACGAAACGATACTCCATTTTACGCACATATTAGCATATCAATATCGAGAAGGATACTCGCCCACATATGTAATTTGGTTAGATGCATCTCTGCAACACTGCAATTCTTTAGATTATTTAATCCAGAACTATCTCATCGGTCACTTCCAGTATGGGTTAGGTGATGTAAGCATAATTAGCGTATATGGGGTTGGTAGCCATGTGATCTATGTCAGTATTAGCGAGCTGATACTGCCAATCTGTTTTAGCTGCAACTTGTGGTAGTGTTCGCTAATCATACTATCAAACTACCTCGGGCTTCCGTGTCGAAGCGACGAACAAAGGTGACATCTGTACAGAGCATGCGATAAAGAATAAAAAAGGAAGAAGGAAACAAATGGAGACTGACAAAAAACAAGAATGTAGTCACAAATGATACAATGCGTCCATGCAAATCAAACTGAACCATCGAACAACAACAACAACGCGATAATTTTTGACGACCAACAATATTAAAACATCAAAACTATAAGTACAAACAAAACAACAAGTACAACATAGCTCAAAATGGGTTTGTTTGTTAATACGAATTTGGCTACATACGGGGTTCAGCCTGATCAATATCAGGCTCCGAAACGACCAGGACGTGTTAAAACAAACACATCTTTGCATATAGCATCCGTTTTTGAAGTGTAATTGAATGCGAGAATTCCAAACAGGCTATGGATACAAGTAATAGGGTAACTCAGAACGGTTACACGATCTGCGATATATTAACAAACCTAGTCGGAATATAGTGGTAACGATGTTAACTATCCGTCGTTAAGGTTGGTGTTACAAAATCGATTATCTCACGCGCACCAGGTTTGGAGTGACCAATCTAAAGTATCATTGAGAATGAAGAGAATAGGATGACAAACTGATCACAAACACAAAAATCACCTTGTGACACATCTCAATAGGTGGCAAGTTCGTTGATTGATTCGCCAGCTGTAAGCGACAAATAGCCAGCAGATCTGATCGTCCGAACGCTCCAGGATGATCATGTTGTTGTCGAATGGCGAGGATTCCGGCAAACTGAGCTGACACGCCTGTCTCTTCACGTACCTCACGAACCACCACATCACCTGAAATGTACCAGTGTAGCCCCCACAGCAATTTTTTCTCAGCCGAGATACTACCATGTACAACTGTGTAGTAAACTAATGGCCCGAAGAAGCTAATAGGTCTACAACCACTCAAACAGCATGGAATTAATAACAAACTGAAACCGTTATTCTTTTTATGAGCAGCTACGTCAAAAAAGCGCCGAAAAACCTGTTGAAAACACTCGCTGTGTGAAGCCAATGATGGATGACTGTGAGCTCAAGACATAGTTTAGACCTAAAGTTAGGCCCACTTATGCAAGTACAAGTATCACATGTGTAGCAAAAAGTTGTTGTAGGCAAGTTGTTTCATGCAGCCCTGCTATCAGTTCCAAGGACGAGATGTCGAAAGAGTATATGGTTGTCAGGTCAATGCTGAAAGTTAACGGCTACTGCACCAAGATGGCATGCCCAATTCGAAAGAAAACCTGCAGAAAAAAAGCCAAGGATTTGACTGTTGAGCATTTAATCTGCACAGAAAGAATACCTCAGAAAACCCACGACAGACACTCAATCGGGACAGAACAAAGAGGTCCATGTGAAGAACAAGCTGTCTACTGAGGCACTTAGGTAGTGTTTACAAAGTTAAACGTAAAGAATGTCAGACCTAGTACGCCAAACACACCGTCCACCAGCGGGAAGTTCGCACGAAATAGCTCGAACGGCCTGGTAAGGTGTCTCCTAACGAGGTGCAACTCGGATAGGTAGATCATGACTCAGGTATTGCTGCAGAGGCTACTCTTAATCACCCTAAAGTGGACTCTGATTATCCGACTACATTGAAAAGTGACTTCGGCAACCATAAATTTGTGTATGGAAAATACGCCACAGGTGGTGAACCGATCGAGCGGATTGAAGTAGTAAGAACTGGTATAACCTACTGAGTGGATTACACCGCAATAATTCTGATTTAACTCGTTTGATAAAAGCACTCCAAGAAGGTCGAAACGTTTTGGTTCCAACTTATTGTGACTTAACCAAGGATTTATTGAACATTTCGTTATTTCTTCTGCTGCATAAATACCATTTGTTTTCGGGTGAAAAAGTCTGCAAAATGTCATCTCAGTACGTTTCCTTTCAACATTGGTTCGATGAACTAAGTGAACGTTCCAACTTACATAAGGAGAGTAGTCGTGCAGTGGTAACATGATAATGAACACAGAAAACATCCTTAACACACGTAAAGAAAGTGCGGAACGCTTATTTATATAACTGAGTGAACCCCAGTCTGAAAAACAACAAGCAATATACAATGCAAGCGAGACCACATGAAAAAGCTTTCATATGCCAACAGCATACCGGCTGACAACTTCGTTGCCTCTTACGAATACGGATCGTTTTGGGTAAATTGAATTCATCGGGACAACTGGCAACTCGTTACGCAAAGCGCACATCTCAAAGTTTTGAATATGCATGCGACTAGTCAAAGCACTCCTATAAAAAGTTCCATACAGACTGGAGAAGAGGAATAACTTCCTCAGGTTCACCATCCATATGTCACAAATATTCCCAGTAGACATCTAAACCATTTTCACCCAAAGATCAAAGCGTGGAAATGGTCTGCAGCAGGTTCCATGCAGGTGTTCACCAGAAAAACGGTAAGATGTTCGTGGTTTTGTTCCAGATGGTCATCTGCAGCCTGCCAGCAAGAGAACAATAATCTCCTTAGATCTACCAAATCAGCATTATGGATTCCGTTAAAAGAACTGAATCCATCCAGCGATTCAACATTTCAATGTCTGTATACTTCCCACTAAACGAGTATCATCACCTAAGGATTTAATAACCAAAAATTGTAACTCCACGTTAAAAACCCAAAAGATAAACGAGATGTCGTTTTTTTAAAAGCAGACGAATAAATAGAAGAGAAATCCGTCTTAACTGTTCATTAGGCAGCGCTTAATAATGGACGCATCGTAAGATGGACACTTTAAGAGCACCATTCCAGTGTTAGAGGTGAGGTGAACTAAAATCGGAGAAATCGGACTCTACTAAATGCTTACCTACCAGGACAGACGTGGTATCGTTCGAAAGCCCGATAAAGAAGGGATACTGTACACTCAGAAACGATAACGTAAAAGCTGAGCAGTTGAAGCAAAAAAGCACAAATGATCGATGAGTATAACGACGATTATATGCTCGTGATAAACAATTACTTACTTAAGTCTTCACCCAAATGCGATAAACCAGTAGGAAATTTCCATCCGCCAAACTAACGAAGTAACCTGTGAAGTAATCCGTCATCAACTGACCTCAACTTACTGCAGAGCCACGTTTCTCGCGTACCATAAGGACATGCGTGAAATCATTAGAAATGACGACACCTATATAAAACAGAACCAAAAATGAACAAAACATTTACGTTTTCGTATAACGTTTGTCGCCCGACGATACTTACACATAAATGTATTTCATACTTTGAATCGTACCAACAAATGATAAGGACCACGCTCCTGATGAAAGTGGCTTCAGGTCCTACAAGAAAACGCTATTTCTAGGAAGAAGTTATGTTCACAGAAACACTGGTTCTGCCCTGATTTTAGTAGCATTAAGTGACACTTCCAATAATATCTCAAAAGCATACACTATATTAAAGTTAGCAGCTTACAGCGTTCAGATAGTTACATCTACTAGTCGATAGGTTGCACCCGCTCGAAGATTGCGATCTTCTCATCAACATACGTAGTTTCTTTAAGACATACATCAAAGATCTTGGTGTTACCACACACCCATTTCGGAACTACACATTCTAACGTACTCATGGTTCGATTAGCTGATGATCTTGTGACAACAGCTGCTGCCCTAACAGGCTTTTTGGGTTGCACTAAGCAGACGGACAGAAGCCACACGCCGTAACCGGCTCACCGTCAACTGCCAACTTTGTGTCGTCCATCACCAATGTTCACTCTAAGTTATCATAAAACGAGTGGACAAGCATCGGTTGCTCATCATCTCTGTCTAGGTTGTGATCCAATGTAGTCAGGATACAGAAAGCAACTATTTTTTGACAACTTCGTGAACTTCCTTCCAACAAATCAGTGAGAATCACTGATATATTGCTGCTTATGATAATGAGGATGATGAATCCCCTTCAAAGCAGTCACCAGACCTCATGGTATTCACCGATGTACTGAATACTCAAATCGTCTGTCTGGAAATGAATGAAATTCGGTTAGGTGAGCGATAATTTCCAAGTACTTTCAGCTCGTATAATACCAAACGTCTATTGTAACTACGCGCGGAAAATTAGTTGTTCTTAGCTAGCGTAGTGAGGACGAGCGGTCGCCCCATACTACTCACACCACTGTTATTCAGTAGCTGCTCGACAAAGTACCCACAGGAAAAACACGCGAAGAAACATCTCACCAACATGACAGTGCAGTATGCCATGGAATAGTTCTGGCTAAGCAAAGAAGCTGAGCATTAGCGTCTTTGACAGCCGGGACCTTCTGGGACGATTGCCATATCCAAATGAGTGTTTTTGTCTCTTGTCCTGTTTGAATACCTAATCCGTGTTAGTTTCCTAAATAAACAACCTTTGCACCATCCGTGTTCTTAACTCACAACATTAGTACCAACTTTCAGCGTACTAATAGCCCTAATCCTACTTCGCCAAACTAACCCTGGTGTCAAACTTATTCCATCGTTATCAGTTATTGTTGAGTAAGCAATATTACGGATTGTCCGTCATATTGGAGTACCCACTTTGATTTCGGGCAGACACTGTTGTAATTTTTTCTTTTTTATCTCTCTGAATTTGTGCCTCCTCATCTTAAACACTACTTTTCCCCCTTCATACTGTTGTACGTTCGCCACTCCATCCGTTTTTGTACTTGTTATATATATATGGCCATTAGTTGGTATTAATTTGTTCTGCAATTCAACAGGCTCTAATCGGGTCAACGCAATGACATTTGTGCATTTTGCATTGCTGAGGCAATACCGGGAAGCGTTGGTCACCGATTAAGTTTGTCGTAGTCATTAATATGAACTACCAATGGTCTCCAAGTTATGATGCCAAGTTTGTAACGAGAACCACCAAGTGTAGATTACCGGGCAAAAAGGCTTGTACAACTTGAATTTCTCAAAACTAATTCGACGCTTCTGAAGCTCGCCAGCAACACTCTATCGGCGGCGAGATCAAAACTGCTAATGGATGCACGCGAGAAAAAACTTTAAAAAAGCTTAGTGATCAGCGAATCTTGCAGGCTTACCGATCTTATTATGGGTGGAAGTCGCCGTGTCTTTTGATAACTGGCTGAGGTACTTCCGGCACGTGTGGCGAAAAATGATGCCAGCGGTAAAAATGACGGTCAAACATACAGTCTAGTCAACGCATGCAACGTTGGGTTTAACTCCTTCAACTCCGATTCAATTGGTTCCCAGCATAATTAGCTGCAGGAGATTTAACCACTGGTGGCTCCTGAGCAGCAATCACTTACCGACCTTCCGAAGCAGAAGTTCGCAAGATAGTTCAACTTAATAAGAGCCAGAAGGCTTCCGACTCTGAAGAATTTCTTTTGGCACCTTCACAGGATAACGGTGTTGAGCTTAAATAGCAGATAACTCAATCCACCGGCGAAGTATGACCGCAAGGGTCTAGTCCTGAGACCATACGCACAGCCACTTTCACAAAAAGTCCAAGTAATGTTTGTTTCATTCGCCGAAAACTATGACTGATTTGTCACCGCAAATATTACACCCGTCTAGATCATTTATCGACCTTCGCTTTTCCGGGAAGTACGAACAACAGAGGTGTGGACAAGTTTCCACCGTGATCGTAAATGTACTGAGCAAACCCTTTTTCGTTGTCAAACCTTAAAATCTCCCCAACGAATAATTATGTCCACCTAACCGATCGCATAAATGTTGGTGCGGAAGGGTGCGAAGAGATCAGCTACAGCAACCTAAAAGACAGAATGGTACCCGTCAAACGACGCTAATTGTGATGACGATAAGATGTTAGCCTGACGAAAAAAAGAAAGTATGTACTCCTCGTAAATGCGTTTTACCTCGTAACATAGCTTTAAAAGCTGACCTACGTAGGGGGGATTGTGTCCTGATTACCTGCCTTTCATAATCAATGCCTAAACACTCGCGTCGCAACTGAACAGCCCCATCGGAACATGCCTGTTCACCGCATGCCTTCATAGCTTCGGC
>JTDE01003342.1:32155-62638 GCA_014338405.1 Paragonimus skrjabini miyazakii | reverse complement strand
ACCTCTCAGGTATCCACGCTAGTATCAGGCACAATGGCACTCTTATACCACGACAGAAAACGAGTTCAGATGCTAAATTCAAACACTCAGTAGATGTCGCTGACCAGTTTCCATGATGGACCGCAGCCTCCAGTGGACGCGAATCCAACCGCTGTTGTTACGACCAACAGTCTCGTAGCCCTACTAGAGATTAGGTTCTTCACCAAGGAGGACCTGGGAGAGAAGCAGACTAACACGTTGTGGCGGCCGATGTTGCTGACTTCGTAGCCGTATATTCTTTACTGAAGACCATGAGGTTAGAGACCACTGAAAAAGCGCTTACAGGTAAAGACAACTGAGGCAAAAATGATCGAACTATGAAGGACACGGGGCTCGCAGAATCTACTGCTGAAATTGCTAATCACATTCAATCTACTAATCGGTGAAGGCTACAGAAATGGTCGTGGGTGACATTTCCGTGAACATACCCAAACCTATTGTTTGGAGCAGTGGTTTTCAACTTCTTTGTCACTTGATGTAAACAACGGAAACAAAATAAATTTTATTGTGTCTATTGGTTGTACATTTGTGCAAGGACAGCCAAATGAACAGTGCCCATCCGAATAGGGAAAAATTAAATTGTTAGGTCGAATTTCATTCACAGCCGGATTTGGGCACGCCATACACATGGCCGATGAGTACTCTCAAGAGCACATTCTGAAGTATCGGTCCTATGTCTCATTCAATGTTTCATACAACTCAGGATTACACGCTAAGCCTAACATACAGTTGCGTCGGAAAACAGTTTGAAATGAACGTGTTCCCCTCAATTTTGTTCCAACCAATAGAACTTCGTAGTTAGTTTTTAGTAACTTATCAAACCAATGAAAACCTGGCGAAAATAAATGTTTTGTAGATAAGTGATAAAAAAACCAAGGGACTAGTTTGGACCGGTACGAGCGAAGAAAGCAAAATGTTCCTCCAAGGTTTTAAGCGGAGGGCAGATTGGTATAGGTACCACAACATAGTGTGGGAATCGGATTTACAAATTTCCGGGAAATGGAGTTGATGGGTGGTTGAATCGTAGAAATGGCACGACTGTTACAGCATCAGGAGTGGTATCATGATGGTATGCGGGATCATACACCGAGTGGTTTAATTCTTTGTCAATAGATAATGCTTGAATGATGGACGTTTTGACGCACGCATGCTCACAGAATAGGTAGATGTTCATAGACCCTAATTTCTAAACCAAATGTAGTTAACAGAACATTTGCTCTGCCTCCTGTTGACGTGATCGGGCAATCTGAACATTACTCACGAGTGAATGTGGCTGTGTGTTTGCGTGTGATGGTTCAGTTGTGCGTAACGTGAAATCAGTGACTCAGTGGTCAACACGACTGCCCCATGGAAGCATGATCGGAGCTCAAATCTTGATCGTGACAAGGACCTGCACCACTGACGAGCTCTATCAAGATAGAATCTGGAGTCTAGTGTATATTTCGAAAGAGGCTGACTGAAAATGTATCTGCATGCGGAATCTTCGATCACGTTTTAGTAAACTTCAAGTTATATCAATATGTTTATATCCCGGAAGGCTGCATTTGAATTAACTTCAGTAGTATGACTGCAATTGGGGATTCACCTGGCAATTACTCAACTAGGACCCATTGACACATGGTCTTTCGGAATGTCGGCAGTGACCTTAGTGTTTCGGCTGATTGCGCAGCAAGGTTCGGAAACGATTTGCTACCAGCTGAACATCAAGTATAAATGTTGTTACCGGATCTACAGCCTACGAGCGTGTAAACAAATAACAGAACAGCGGTTAATTAAACGGTGGATAACGGAACGATGGTCAAAAGTAATGAACAACGGAATACGGAACATACACGACTAATTCGTAACTTCCCGGCCAACCCAAACACCCGAGGCTAACGCATAAACACAGAAAAGTCTGGCCTCCGAATAGGGCTATTTTTATGTCAGTCAGTCCGAAGACAACACGGTCACAAACTAGATCATATGTGACCGATAAGAAAACAAGATCAGAAGGTGAACCAAACAAAGATCCAGACAGTAAAGTGATGCCCCAATTAAAAGACGAGCGTGTGGGCGGGGTGTCAGAAATTGGCACAAAGGTTGAGAACGCTCGTGAAGGACGAAGTGGCACATGGCCGTGCCGATTATGAAGGTCACTCCAAACAATAATGAGCTAGGCCTTTTCAAACGCGAATAAAACGGTATTTTCGGGAAATTTGATTCTTCCCGACAATAACTAACCATGGATTCAATTTTTCCGTCTTTTGAACCATGAGGTTTCCGGTATTAGACCTTTTACACATTTGACTGACGTCATACCTCGAGACTGATGAGTCCACCTGCACCTGACAGAACAGTCGACGGTTGCACCTGCGCGTAACCACTTGTAACTAAGCTGGTTGATTTCGGTTTTTCATCCTTCAGTTGGCCTGGGTCGTGCCCCCACATTTCCGGTTGCACCGTTCTTTCACTGTTGCAGTTCTGTTCAGCCACCTTGTTTTCTTCTGCTGTATGGCCTCAGTCATTGATCGAACCAGTCTTCTGATGACAGTTTCCCTTCTAGATAGTTTGCATTGGATGGTCAGAGGTAGACTACCAAGGCCACCTCGATGTTCCTTCATAATTTCGTCTTTAAAAGAGCACAATTAAAGGTTTCCACGAAACGTCCCACCGGGTCGTTTGCTCGAAATCGTTGAAGCGGAGCATAAATATGTTCAATACTATCTTCCTCACAAAATGAAATAAATACGCCCGAAGTAACTTGAATCCCGTTGTCGTACAGCAAAATCTCTGATGTTTTGAAGTGGTTGAATAATTATTTTAGGCGAACTTTTACAGATTTCGTGTCGGGATGGGCCAGCGGGAGTACCAAGAGCCAGTTGCTGAATTCGTCGACAGCAAATATGCGCGCATCATGTTCGCCTGTGTCCCATATCTCATGCTAAGACTCAAGCTGCGCTCTGATTGGTGCCGCCTTCATCTACCGACGCCGCATTCAGCCTCACACTTGGATGAGGATGCCGTGCTTAGATGTCAAAAATGATTTGTACATTCGCTGAATCACGTGTTCTCTCTATCGCCTTATTGCCTATGCCGGTAAATGCTAACTGTGTCCAAACAGGAACACAAAGTAATCAGGCAAGTTTTTTGTCAATGGGTCTTTTGAAGTCCACCATTGGCCTACACTAAAGAATCTGTTTGATTGGTGAGTTGGCGACTAGTTGTTAGTTGGAACAATTTCAGCAGTATATCGCGAAGCCACTTTTTTGCTCTTCATTTCGTACGCCCAAGTTTTGCCAGCCTTAGCTAACGCGAATCGGAAATCGTAATGAGAAGACGGTGAGTCTCCAAACAAACTTTAATTAATAATAATACTCACTGTACGCAAACAGACTTCAACTCAGCAAGTAAAAACGCTAGGGAGACGAACGTGAGAAAACTTCTAGCACAATCGCATGACAGTCGCTAAATTGGACAAATGTCAATGGAAACTCCAGTCGACCTTCGGAATTCAAACCAGCGTCAGATTGGTTGAGCGGCGTTTCCAACGGCAATGGCGAAAACATTGTAATCCTATTAAATGTAGCCTACAGTAGTAAATATGGCGCGGATTCATTATACAGTCCACCAGTAAAACTGTTATACACACGCCAACACCTTACCTTTGATGTTATTGACTTGTATCACATTTACATCCACAAGGTAACGTGAACAGGTACGATGGTACTAGTAAGGCGACTCTCACGTCACAGGGAGTTTAGGATTTTGGGGACGTCGAAGGTGATTTTACTGCAAGTGCTATTTTAACTCAGTGTCAACTTGAGCAATGTATATGTGAATTCGCGTTAAAGCTCTCCTGGTTGATTCGCAGATGCTCATCGCGGAACTAGCTGACCATGTAAGCGCAGTGTTTCTGCAGAATTGTCACCTGGTCTTCAACCATGAAGCAAGAGTTCACGGCTGAAAGAGATTTCCAGTGATAGAAATGTCGTTCTGGCTTATTACTCAGATCGTCCTGAGATCATTTTGTGCCTACGAAGGTCATCATCTGCAGTAGAGTTCTGCAGCGCTTCGTTGCTTATTGGACAATTGCGGCTGTGTTTGGTAATGGCAGTCGAAAGAACGCGATTGGCTTCCTATCTGACATTGACAACTGCAGTGGCTGTCCTTTGAACACGTAATCTGAGAACCGATTAAGTCTCAAAAGTTATCTGCTTGACCCAAGCTGCCACCTAAAATTTAACTGGGCATGAAGTCGTTCACAAGGTACATTATCGCATGCCTATACACACGGTTAACTGCTGAAACTGGAAAGTCTTCCTCCACTCAAAACAGATCAGTAAAACCATGCTTTCTACCAACACGATAAAATACCACTCACAAATGACCTTATGCGTGAAAACTTTTCCCGTTCTATTTGACTATAGTTCTTCTCCGCTGTATTGACCTAACTGGTGGCAGTGCATGATGCGATTCTCATGGAAATCTGAAATTAGGTAGAATATTACAACGCTGAGACCGCTACTGTGGCCAACTTTTCCAGCGATGGGTTGAACAGAGTCAGCAGTAGGCTGAATGTGGGAATCAACTTGATCTGACTGAAGAAAGGTTGGTTTCCAAGTGAATATTTCCATTCACCGCTCTTTGTAAGTGCACAACTAAGAGGCACTCTGGTCTTAGAAAGCTTGGATAGAAAAACATTGTGATGGTTTCTCAACTTACGAAGCAAACACCGAATAGAAATGTCGGCGGAGGAGACATCAGTTGAATTGTTTCTATGTTTGCCCAAACTGGCTGACGAACTCCTTACTGATGAGCAACTCAAGTATTTGACATATTCTATGAGGAGTTGCACTGATTTGCCGGCAGCCGAAACCCGGACTCGTCGATCATTGCAAGAAGCACACCAAACCTTTGTTCCAGACCGTCCGGATGGATAACTCCGTGATTATAATTTCAATCTGCACAGTGTGAAACGTTTGTCAGCACTTCGTTCGTCATCTTAGGAAAAATAGTAAATGGCAGTTTTACACGGACGGACAATCTGTTGTAACAACGGCATTCTTTATGTATGTTGATAATACGGACGTCTTTGGCGTCGTCTACTGAGGACCCTAGAGGATGGGTTCCATCCAGGTCAAGCTTTGCGCATCGTCTGCATACATACAGCCACGTGAATGGACTCACTGATGCGGATAAGGAAAAAGGGTGCAGTTCAAGGGCGTCAGTAAGATCCGGCATACAGTCGCATAACTCAACGGACTTTTCTCATCACTACGATCACAGTTACCCACGCTGAATGATGCCTTTCACATGAATCCTATCCCGTTCTTAACCAATACCCGGAAACGTGCCAAGGGGTAATGAGAGCTTAAGATGAAATGGAGCTTCGCGTCTGGACGTACCACTAGACCCTCTTTAAAAGGTGGAAGTCGAGACGGTTCATTAGTTGAGAATGTAAGATTTATGGGTTTGGTGATTTTGGATGTGGTTGCTTATGTGATTGGTTGAAGGTGCTGTCACTTATTTTGTCCAGGAACTGCAGCATCTTCATTCATTTCAGTGGTGGAAGATCCAACTTAAAACATTTATTGGATCCGCAAACACCTTTCGTCTGATCTTTGGCCAACGTGACAGCGCAATAGATTTAAAAGTGACACCGGATACATTTTTGACGGTATATCTTATATTCTTTGCTTTGGCTTTACGTATTCACCTATAAGTATTCTGGAAAACCAGCATGATATTTAATTTGAAGCCATTTAATGTGAAGTCAACCGCCAGTACCATATATGTAAACCACTGCGTGCTATCGTCCCGCGCAGACCTGCTTTCATCTGACTGGTGTTGCCTTTGTTCTCGTTAACAGCTGAATTGCTCAATTATTGGTTTGTGCTACGTTTCGATCGACAGAAATCTTCCGTATGTCTTTTTGTGGCAAAAATCAAAACTCCGATTATTATCCCCAACAGCATCGGCAGACTGCACGGGGCATTGTATTTTATCAAAAAGTTGTTTAGTGAAGCACGTTCTTTACTGTCCAACTCAACACGTTCGCACGCCGCGCGCGCGCGAGCTCACGTTGATGGGACGGAATTCCAGTCCGCAACACAATGGCGGTTTCTACTCTGCCTGGTTTGTGTGTGTGACTAATGCTTTCTGTCTGATATTTCACGTCCGTTGGTCCGATTCCGTTAAGCGACCGCTCGTTCAGTCGTCCGCGTTGTCTACAATCTACTCGCCATGCGACTTGACCACATTTTATTGCCATGTTGAGATATTCCACCGGGTGTTGGAATAATCGCACCTCCGATTTGGTCACCTATCACCGTACGACAGCACTGGTTGCTGCTCTTTTCTGTCTTGTTTGATCTGGTCGAGGCAACTGCGTACATGTAACTAAAAACTCGTTGAGGTATGATTGTTCAACCACGGCTATTTCAGGATTGAGATTAACCAAGCATTGACAGTATTTGTAACCGCATAAAGTCTTTTTGAAGCTCAGTTCGGTTGTGCCCAATATGCGTGTCCGGGCGTCCGCAACCTGAGGCGATTGAGGACCACACGCTAAATTCAAGCAATCGATCTGGCTGCAGGTCAGGTAGCAGGACTTGAAGTTTCACATTCTCCATTCACGTTTTCTATGTGGGTCGGCAAGTCATCGCTGCTATTCTTTACCAGTTTAAAGCAGAGGTTTGTTTATCAGACATGTTTATTACGATTTGGATGGTCTCATGAAATTGCCCACATCGTGGTTTCCCAGGTGAAGCAATTTCATCCTATCTCATTGTATTGGGCTTCCAAAGCAACATTTTGGTTTTCCAGGTAAGTTCGGTCTTGACTGGGTCCTCCAACTTTTGTGACCATGAAGATCAGACACTCTGTGGTGTCCTAGGTAAATTCTTTTACTTGATTTTGCAACAGTAAAAACAGCCCGTGTTCGTAGCTAACTTCTGAGTTTTCAGTTCGTTTCAATGTTTTAATGAGCTGTTTTCTGGGGTCTTCATAATGTCTCTGTTACTGCAACAGCAAATGTCTAAGTTGATCAAACGTTACGGCAATTCCGAGTTCAATTCAACACCAGAACGTCATGTTGCGTCCACCTCCGTTCCCACCTAACCACGGCAGCAGAAGTTAGGACTCGGTGATGAACTTTTGGTGATGGATCAGATAAGTGTAAAAACAGGTTAACACGAGTGTCTATTTCAGTAGTCAGTGGTTATGAAAACAATATGTAGTGACTAAGTTGGGCAGTTCCCAGGAATGGGAGCAAAATGTTCATCCAGGGATGCTAAGGTTAGGTGGTGTGGCACAGATACAGTCGCACTATTTACGAATGGATCAATAAGAGCTACAAGCAATGAAGTTGTTGGTTGTGGTCTAGGTGTGGGAATGGCACAGTTACCAGAACACAAGAAAAGACATCGTATGAAAAACTTAAAATGATTGCGAACCCTCACAGTTTGTAAATTAGAAGTGTCAGCAACTGATTCTTAGACTCGCTGGTGCAGCTGCAGGAATATTAAATCCAAACAGCAAAGTTTGCTTTGTCACCGATTGTAAAACTTTAAACCACTTAACAAAATAGGCCAAGCCTCAACAAAGATGAAAAATTACACTGCCATTTTGTACAAAGCATATATACAAAGTAGGCATTTTGTGGTTTCCTGGTGCTCAGAACTTATATGAGAAATAAACTTGATCATCAACACGATCCACGGTGTGTTTTTGCCCTAAATGTGAAATGGCGGTTTAATGAACTTTAATGATAACTTGATCATCCGATATGCCAGACAGACTTAACGAGTTGAATGATAAACTAATTATTATAAGTCCTATTATTTTCATATTGTCTTCCAATAAACATTCTGTTAGTATTGTCAGTGTTTGGATGAAGAAGTGAAGTTTTGTCGATGTGAGTTTCCAGTGTGTACGGTAAGGAGTCACTGGTCTACAGCATACCACACACTCGTCTGCATACAGAACTTTAACGGGCTCATCCATATCAGGTTTTTTGCGAGATAAGTCAGCTTTAACAATTCAAATTCTGACTGATTCTTCACAGCTACATCTAGTATAAAGATAATCCCACAGTTCATAGTTCCAAAGTCACTTACAGTTAAGCACAGGCACAGCCTTCACATGTTTCTTATGGATTGATTCACCAGACTAGGGTGAAACGATTAGCGCGCTCTTCGGAAGTTACAAGTCATCAACAAATTTAAATGATGAACAACTCGTACTCAAAGATGTTTATTAGATCCGCATCGGTCTATCAAAGTAGTGAATATTGCGGAATGCTGAAATAAGTGTACATTCGTTTGTAAACACCAAACCCTAGTAAGACACAACTTACCTACAATAGAGGTCAAAGTAAGACCACTTCCTATGCTCTGGATGTGTTGAGGAATGCGGTTGACAGCAAATTGGGTAGGCTGGTAAATTGGATAACTCAGAAGAGACCCGAATGCAGAAAATCCGGACTTCGGTTGGATTCAAATTAGCGACATAAACAACATGCACAGATGGGGCAAGAGTTCTATCAGCTCAACTATGAAGCCAGAAGGTCAGAAATTTCACATCTGGACCTGGTTACTCATCCAGATGAATAGGTGGTTTCTGGCACTATTTGGAATCTAACAGGAGTCCACAGTTTTCGCATCCATTCTCTTCTAAACTTGGTCGTAGTGTGAACAATTCATTTTTGTGTCCTTTAAAGAAAAGTAAAAATATGTGTTCTGATAAAACTCCACTCTATTGAAAAAAGTTAACAGAAACGGATTGTTTAAACTCATCGGTTCTTCACTAGTTAAATTTTTACTAACTCACAAGCTGTTTTCACCTGCTAAATTTCATGCTATTTCCAACTCTGTCCGACTGGAAACATTGTGGTCAGTGAAATCGCTTGATCAGTAAACCATTCCACGTTTCTAAGTTAGTTACGGCTGCCTTATTTGTACCAAGTTAGAAACTGTTATAACAAACTGTTCGTCATATCAATACACTGTACAAAAATGGTTTTGCGTTTACTAGTGACTTAACTGTAAAAGCAAGATACAGTCGATTAATGTTTGTGTTCAAACTGGTATGAACACAGAGGAGAGTGACCGATGAAATTCAAGCTAAAAATACAGACCGTAGTTGTGTCAGGTTCGTCAGATGGGATTGACGATTAGAACTTGTTTGGATGCAGGTTAGATTTGAATAAATGAATCGATTGAATCGATATATCGAAACGTAGTGAGAATCTTGACAACCAGGACAAAACACTATTACAGCCACTAATGTTTTTATTACGATCAAAGGTTTTAAACTTTTAGTGTATTGCCGTCAACTTGAGTCGCCCATGTCTTCATTTTTTTTAAATTTTTGACTCGTTAATTTAGTTAAAAAAATTGTAGTGTGCGTTTCAGTCTTCGTTCACTTGAGTTACTCTTTTACATCAAGTGTTGCAGTGGGGACTTGAGTAAAACTTGTAAGCCTTCTATACCCCAGTGAGGAATGGAGTACTGGGGCCATCATAAATGGTTTATCTTGTATGCTCAAGAATGGTTGAAAAATGTGATAGGCTGAAGGATACTGATGCATTTTCGGCATCAAATTCAACAATCGTGCGGGTTTTCAATCGGTGGATCCAAAACCCCATTCAAGAATGGTTAAAAACCTAGGAGTAATCAACTGATTATCCTCTAGTGAATAAGTTAGGATGCGCTTGATTTTTGTCCATTGGCAATTTAGAACTTCTTTCCTGGGAAGCAATCGAAAGACGATCTCAACGTACATCAAACCAAAATGATGACAGGATTTAGAAACAAACCGTATATTTTCAGCAATATTTGTGAATATGATAAAGATTCAAATCTAATTTAATTCAAGAGACCAACGGCAGGAATTATGAAAAGAAAAGAAAAAGCTTGGGGATCACATTCACTCGACATTACTCAATAGAGTACCAAGCGGAAAGTTTGTGGAACCTTTGAACACATTAAACAGCACTCAAAAAAGTGCAATCGGAACGACAGCAATAATTGACTGATTGGTAAGAAAGTGTAAACGCTCGCTGCGTGCAAATGGTTGCACGACTGAATTGATATGAGGTGAATGGACATAGAAGCATGCATCCAGAACAGCCGAGCGAAAAAGTACGGTTATGTTCAAGTTCTTTGGAGAAACCACACAATCGTTAGTCAGTCCACTCTAGAGTCCGGGATATACGGACAAGCCCAATCTCGGGCAACAGTATTCTTCAAATCTTTACTCAGGTTCAAATGTACAATATTGTTTTGAACGTCCGCCGGTGATGGATAAAATCTATTTCGTCGAAGTTCATCAAAAGATGAACAACCATGTGACAATCAGATTAATGGAATTTGAGCAATTTCATATGGAACAGAGTAGCGAAAGTGTGGGCAACTTTGAGTTAACATGAACGGCCAGTATCCGACAGCTGCGTGATAAAGCATAAGACTTTGTAGTAACTTGGCCTCAATTCCTAACAGGAGACAGCCATAGAAGAGATCCACGCCAGTGTAATTTCACCGTCTAATGGAAAACCAGTTACATGTGATCGGTCGATACGTCTCACACGAAGCGTTCGTTTGTTGTCTGACTTCCACTATTCTGTTGTTACGATATTCAGCTGGCTAACTCTGAACGCACTGTTCATAAAAACAAGTTGTCCGAGAGGGAGATACACTGTTAAATATAAAACTCTTAAGCTGTTTTTACTCCTGATCGATTTGTGTATAAGAGGCCGACCCCATAGGCAATACATCTGGTTTGTTATTATAGTACAGAAACGTAAAGCAATACAACCGTGGCGTTTCATGTAGAAACATGACGTGTTCAAATGTTTCACACTTAGTCTCCAAATTTCGGTTCACATTTTCACTTATAATGCTTTCTGAACGACTCAGTTTCTTGCAGCCACGGTGTTCAAAGTAATATGCCGTATACAACGTTAATCAGGATGGAGAACAAAATATACAGGATTCTTTTAAATAACAATGTCTGAAAAATAAGAAATATAACTACAGAAAGGTTCCAGTAATCTTGGTAACGAAAGTTGGTCATCGTTCTAAAATCGTTATTGATCAATTGTCGAGTTCCCGCAATGAAACTGACAGATATAATCGGCATCAAGACCACTAAACAAAAATATTTTTGAAGAAAAGTTCCGAAAATTCACATTGGAGCATGATTGAAAACTGAGTCACCTTCTAAGACATTGAAGTGCTGACATGGAGAATATCACTGATCGGGACAGAGAACGTCTCGTTACAGTGAGACTTCGATTAGCCAACTCTAAACTCCCTGAATTGGATTGTCAAGGGCCTTCAGGGACCCAAGACTGTTCGGTAGACAAAACTTAGTGAGTGATGAAGTCCCAGTTCGTGATGATCTAAGACGTATCATTGGTTGGGTCTACTCTACTGGCCATGGTACAGAGTGCAGAGTTTATAGTAGTATTTTCTGAATCGGTCCGGTATTAGTCTATCGTGGCAAGCCACGATGCCTAGTTTCTGTAACCATCAGCCCCTCAAACTTGATAGCCAGCAGTATGTAACTATAACACCCGGTTCTCAGGCACGCGGTTGTATCATGCATAACACATATTTTATCTGACTAGACTGCGAAATGTGAGCAAAGTTTAAAACGGTAGAAAACGGAATGGTCACCACGACCGCCTCGTGATTTATGGACCTCAGTCTACAGATGGCTGCATCGAGGGTGAGCAGCTCAAAGGAAGATCCTAAGAAAGATGGGTTGCCTTCAGTTAAGACAACAGTTACACAGTGGTGAACAGTGACATCTTCTGAAAGGCAAAACCCCTAGATTTAGTTCATCCATACCTGTCGCGCTTCTTTTTGTCCGTCACTGCATGTCTTTGATGTGGATCAAGATGCTGATGTCCGTTATGACAAGGTCAAGGGAATCGTATCTGGTCACGTGCCAAAAGACTGGACAAAAACCGGGGAACGGTCTCTCAGCTAGAAAGTTGATCATATCAGAAGTGATGGTTATTCACCTGTGAATTCTCAGCCCGCCGAGGCAACTGTGGAAGTTTCAGATTACACACCATCCACACTTGATCGAAGCCTTCGCATTCAGGTAGACCTACCGGCTATCCCACTTCTAAAAGAAGCATAAAACTTGAAGTTCGCTCCCAGTGGATCTAGTCAATAGTGCACATCCTCGTCCGGGATGGAAGTGGTTGTTGCTGACTGACGGATCTTCGAGGAGTCATAACTACTACTGTTTGATTTTAAAAGCAGAATACGCTAAATTCTTTTGAGTAAGCGTAAGTGAGATCACTAAAATTGAGGGGAGGAAAGAGCAAAAGGAATGAGAAGAATGTCGATCAACTTGTTTGTCGAAAGTAGGACATCGTTTTAAAATTGATGAAAAACGGAGGCGTCCCTTCAATACACACTACAATGATAAACAACTCTAAAATCGCTGTAGGAAGAGATTTTAAGAACAGGTTTAGAAAAATGACAAAAATTTGTTTGAAGAAGCAATCGGTTTTCGGAACATCGGAGTTCTAACAAAACCAAGACCCAGTAGGATATCTGTCACGAAAATATTAAAAGTCTTGCGTAGAAATGTCAGACGCTTTAACAGAACTAATCTGATCGGTCGATAAGCCTCAATGAGCTGTCTCAGTCGATGATCGCTTTATCACATCATGTCCGGTTTAAGTTTTCTAATAAGTTTTACCGCTAACGACATGGAGTGGAAAAGTAGTCGCCAGTAGGTCCGTTATTGGATTATATCTTTACGGCAGGTCTTGAGAGTAGCCCATTAGCTAACTACGTGAACCCAGTCACAATATATAAAGGCCATGCAAACGACATCATGTATATGGTAGACGAATTGAAAAGTCTTAGGGAAATACTGAGGCAATACAACACTATCCAAAAGAATATGGATTGTATGCCCGTAGTGTTCATCACACACAGGTATCGTTTTTATAACTATTCATCTCATCGTGAGGACAGTGCTAACGGGCGTGTGTTTTCTATGATAATAGACGAATCTTGTCTGACCTCTGGCAGTCAGAACTGTGAATGGTATCACAGAAAGTACACCTCTTGGAAATGATTATCCACAACAGTTCACTCTTAAGTGAACATGAAAAAACGTAAGCTGTAAACAGAACGTCTGTTCATATTGCGTTGCCTCTCTGTGGAGATAGTTCTGTTGAATATATGCTCGGAGGATTCGCATTGTAACTGACGGTGTCTATTTTGCAACCCAATCACGCGTTCGGCCTAAATCCACACTACAGTTGCATCTCCAGCTGAAAGTCACCGCTTGTTTATGGCGTCCGTTGTGGCGTGCAACATGATTGTAGCTGGTGCAGATTATTAGTTCAAAAAGATGTAAACCCAGTACAACCAGCCAAATCAGATATACCGGCAAATGAGAAACGATCATTGAAATGAACAACACCAAAGTTTCGAAAATCACCATTACGGACACAAGGCATCGTCCACTGAGACTGAACAAGTCATCGACCGATGGAGGTAGGCGAACGAGTTGATTAGTAGATTTGAACGTTCCTTATAGAGCTACTTCTGTTGTGTACTACAATAGATTTTGATCGGCCCCCAGTCTTGGTTTTTGATTTCACGCGGAACCATTCAACAGTCACCGTTTTGTTTTACTCTTGCAGAACAAACAACATAGGTCGCACAATATGGCGATCAGATGAAAGTATCCAGAAGCATCTTCCGACGTAGCTAACCCAAGGACCATTGAGGGTCTATTCATTCGCAATTGTTACGCAACTGGTCGAGCCAAATAATTCATCTACCCAGCCGATTCATTAGATCCGATCTCACCGGTCAAGAGTATCACTCGTATAGCCTTTTGCAATTCGTCTACGTCCATCTCCCTTATGCGCTCAAAACCGCCTAGTGAAAACTTTGAAGTTCCCGAGACCGTGTCTTCACAGCGAAACTAAACCTATTATGTCAATGTCCTGGAACTGTCGCCCACGCGACAAAAATCAGAATACAAATCAGAGGGTTCACCCAACGGGCACGCCTCCTAACCGAGTTGGGCGAGCAAACAGGTACAATACATCGCTGAAACCCTGGCCAGATTAGCTGACTGATCCACGACCGACAACACCCGGCTGTTCACACATATCTTTGTAACCGTCGCAGCGTTTGAAGAGCAACGCTGGACTATGCCCGTTTGCCCACTTGCCTCGGTCAGGAGGCGTGCCTGTTGGGTAAGCCCTTTGGTCTGGACGCCGATTTTTGTCGCGTGGACAGTTCCGGGACCTATTGATATGGTCGACCGGTGGAACACCGAAAGTTAGCTGGTACGCTATGCGTTCCTTCTCAAATTAGCCTGTACTACTCATTGGATAATCAGTAGGTCAAATGGATATTAGGAATGTTTATAGGCGGGGATAGTTGGTACCATCGCCACGGTGCCGATGACGTCCACTAAGGCCATTTCATAAATATGATGATTATAAACTACAGGCTGTCCCAAATGCCACTTCTATTGAGGTCCAGAGTAGACTATTGGCCGACGACTCAGACTGTAACACTGTGTAAGTGGAATGATCTCTCGACCAAGTCGGTTTAACACAGGTTACCTGTACACTACCAAAGCAAGGTTGCATTCGCCATCACATGGGTTACTTGAGTTGACTGGGTCACATCATTCAGTTCCTTTGTTTCAGTGGTTCAGCTGCCGCGAACTACGAACAACAATGACTATCTACCAGTACATGTCCTAGGGACTGCGGATAGTTCTAGGCTAATAAGCTCCACTACTGGGTCAAACTAGGCAGAGTGACTAATGATGATACCCTAATGCAGTGCGTTACCACAGCCAGTTTTCCAAATAGAAAATGCACTACATTTACGGGCTATTCTTCTGTAACTGGGTCACACCGTTTGGCTATTTATATCTGTTATACCTGTAGTGAGTTGCGTCGTTTGGCTTCACTTTGCCTCTGCGTCGAACAGGCTGCGTAAAAGTGGATCATGCAAAGTTAACATTGTTCTATTTGAATGTCCACGAAGATAACAGATACGTCAAGAACTAACGGTCTGTCAATTTACCAAAATAAAAAACAGGCCTTGTGATAACTTTTTAACTAAAATTCACGTTTTTCATTTATGTTCCTTACTGGAATTCGACGGGGTGGAATCCTATCCTCTTGGGAACTATGGTTCACTTAACACTAAACCTCCGTTACGATTGTTAGTTCAAAGTCGTGAAGTATGTTCTATTATAAGTTTGTTGTTTACTTCTGGTATTTCTCAGATTAAACATAACACCTATGAGACGCTTAAGAAGCAACCTAAATTCAGATGCATCCTAAACTTTCACGTTTTTTCTCAGGATGATATCTGTTACATACCAAGCAACCATTCAACAATAAACATAACCGTAAACTGATTCAAAATATGATCGATATATTAAGCGAACTCTAAAATCAACCAATAAGGAAGATTCGTTTACTCAACCACGCGCTGATCCAGTCAAATAACTTTACTCGCCAATTGGTATTGAATGTGAAAACGCTAATACGCTCAAGATTTCAGTTTTCGTGTTCTCAAACTTAGAAACTGAAATCCGTAACATGGAGTTGGAATGCCCTGATGAATGACATGTCAAAGATGAAGTGTTCGGTCCCAAACACTTGGCTCTGACTGAACCGATAGAATATCTCGTTTCAGAAGCAGTGGGTCTGCATTGAATTTTCGGTTATAGCCCGGATCACACACACGGAAGCCGCCCTCAAGCGCTATGTGGACTAGGTTTGACAGGGTTGATTGACTCTTGCTGGTCTCTGCCTCTTTACTTTGCCACATGAGCCATGGCAGAGCTTCTCAGCCCTCTTGAACATTTCAAGACACGAAGATATTTTTACTGACTGTTTGGTCCGAACTATGTCAGTCACCTTCCGGACTGCGTGAGAAGAATTGTCTATTTTGGGCAACTAATCGTGGTCCGTGAACGGTGCACTCACCAATGAGTGCAAACTCCTGACGTAGTATGTAGAATACCTTCATTGATAAATGGATTGAGAATAATACAATGTTACGAGCAAGTTGTAGTACTCTACGTTTCAACCACCTCTGGTGGCCTTCCCCAGGAGTGTTGTAATCGAAATCACATTTATCAATAACATGTTAAACACGACGCCCAAACTGTTTGACTTCATTCGTATTAAATTTGGTGCGGATAGAATACCTTCAGTTTTTTGAATACTTTGTTTTGTATGGACAGCCGTATAACAGCTGAAAAGAATGCATTTCAATTTTCTGTTGGTTGGTCTCACAGTTCAATAGTTGGGTGGTAGATAAGCAGTAGACTAAGACCGCGTATTTTTCGACTTAATGAATTGTCTGTACACTTTGAACTGGTAGCAAATGGCCACACTGATTGGAGTGACTATCATTCTCCCATCTAGCAAAGAAACAGTGGATTTCTTCTCGCTGATGAACTTGTACTTTTTTCCAGTAAACCTATTTCTAGGAGCTTAGACAATGCGTTTTAACTGAAGGTTCTGAAACTGGGATAGATCAACTCGTAGGCTTACTATATAGGCAACCGCAAACGCAAAACATCAGACGCCTATCGTCATCGATCATAATTACTGGGTTTGGTGAGATGCCGTTTGAATCTTTTCAAATAGATTTTGTGGGTTAAAAAAGGCACTTGATACTATCTCAGCCTTCACAAAAATCCTATCACTGCAAAATGAAAGAGCACATGCTCATGAACCACCTTACTTCTGACGCTTTCTTTGGGATAGGAGCTTTTGTAATTGTACCAGTATTTTCTAGACCCCAAGGTATTCCGTAAATTCCATTTCGCAGGCGTCCAGTTCGTTCTTCTACAGATACGTTGTGGGGGTAAGCTTTTACAGTTATATTCTTCTCACGTGGATTCGCACATGCAAATATCATTCATATGTACTAGTTACTTACACATACCTGCCGAATGATGGGTAGCAAATTTCTGACATACCGTACGGCAAAGGTCAGGCTCACTGGGAATACCTAGTGCAGTGGAAGGTCATTATCTGCTAAGAGGACTGTGAAAAGACCCGGTTCCCTCAACAATATTATGTGAACAAAGGTTTTCGCAAAAGTCCACATTCGGAAAAAATATACTTTATACACTACATTTAAAAATCATTCCATAGTTAGTAAGACGAATTTCCCAGCAGTTGGGCTTCGTTGAGTCAATATGTATGGTTCAGTCTTTTTCCAACATCGAGGGATAGAAACTAATCTAAGACCTTGTTTCAGACAAATATGGTGGGTAGCATGTTATGCGTCACCAACTGTTTCGTCAATTTACGTAGAGCCTGAACCGTCTGAAGGTGATGCGCATCCAAACGTTGCCAGATTGATAAAAGCTGTCGCAATATCTAACAACTCCTAAATAAATTGAACGAATCAAACTCTCCTGCCAGGCAACGTAATGTTAGTGTCAAAGGGTTTAGTCACAATTTCAACGAGACAATCAATACTTTCTTATAAGCCCCCAACAAGTTTCTTCGCAGATCCATCTAGCTCTGCTGATAGCTCGGCTGCTTCCGAAGAACTTATGTGATTGAAGTCCAGTCAAAATGTACGAGGGATGTATCCGTTAACACTGCAAATAACTACATATCTTGCTTTGACTATCAAATTCTGCTCCGAATATGAACGTGTTTGTTGACAACCCACGTGAATTGTATCGTTTCAGTACGCTAAGATTTCAAGTGGACGCAGCAGCAGACGTTCAGAATTTTAAATAAACGATTAACGCTGGACAGATGGCGTGAGAACTTAGAACCGGTAACATGTACAAGTGGTTTGGCCGATCTAGTCAGACACATAATCTAACATTATACCAGACCCATGCGGATTATTAAATGGCCGGAAATGCAGGCGCCTGTGATCTAGACAATATATTACAATGGAATATGTAGGTGAAGATGGTCGCGAAAGCCTTTGATCTTTACCTGGAATCAAAATATGCCGGGCGACTTAACTGTAAACTACAAACTATATCGCAGATAACTCAGCAACTGTAAATCAAAATCTCTTGTTTATAGAGTCCAACTGAATGAACTCGTTATCCATCACTATGTGGGCCGACTTTCAAAAGTCGGAGCAGAACTAATGAAATTGACTACGACAACATTTTTAGACATCCATGTAACCATACGGGCTTAAGAGGGTACAAAGATGCACTGTGTGAAGGTGTCATTCATAGAAGTGCGACAAAGTGCTACATCTACTCAGACAGACCATGCTTGGCTTCCGGAGGATCGTTTGTCAAATTAGATAATTCTTAATTTCGACAGGGCATGAAGTACAACGTTTAAAACTGATGGATTTTAGCCATTAAGCAAATAAGCTTAACATGCAATGAACTGTAAAATCATAGATAAGGCCACAGTTTATTCTCCTTAATTTCTCGGGGGCACTGAATGGTGTCCAGAACTGTAACCAGCCTTTTCGTTTCAAATACGCTCATTATGACAACGAGAATGAGGAAATATGGGTAAATATGTTTTCGTTAATTCATCTTATATCAAGGTGTTAGGGCTAGATAGAGACATCAACCGGCCTTAGTACAGAGGGCTAGGTCACAGGTTAGTCAGTTGGTGATGAACTGCGTGATTGATGGCACCAACCTCGGTCACTAGTTTAATCGTACAGAGTGGTTATCGATCCGTTGGACTGGAGACCAGGCTAGAACCGACTCCTGAACAAGCCATCTTTCCTGACAGAATACTGGTTTACGCGCCTGATTCCGATAGACCTAGCAGTACAGATTGTTCTAATTGAAATAGTTTTTAATTGGCTACTTGGCATTCGGTAGACCACTTTTAAAGATCCTGATCACTTTTCTGACAACATCAAAACAAGATTGTTCCAGTAGATTCTACATTTGTTACTCAAACAACCTTAGAATGCAGCATTTAGTCTTGGATTATTAAAGAAAGGGAAGGTTAATTACACCTGATTGGGAACAAATTTAGCAGCAATGATGACTGTGTGTGGATTTTTGAATGAATTTAATTTAACACCACTCATGTTTGATGGCAATTGTCCTGTTCAAGTGAGAGTTCCATCCAGTACCTATTGGAAAGAAACACTATACTCGAGTTTTGCTTATGAGAGTTTGTGATAATCGTGTATACATATGCCAAGACTGAGACTTGAATTCCGTTAACGGCTTCACGAGGCAAACCCGATGACCGCTTCAACACAATCCTCAAGTCTGGCAGAAAATAATTACCATATTAGAAATGTTACCAACTTTCGTTTGTGATCAGTAATCAGGCTCCCCAACCACCTGGCTAGAAGACATAATTAGTACCTATTAACCGTATTCGATAAATTCACCACTTAGACTTATCTAACAAATTTAAGGGGGTGGAATTTCGTAGGTTGGTTTTTAATTGACAAATTCTCATCAGATAAAACTCAGAGAAACCACCGTAGTTGCTGAGCGTTAAGTTAACTATCGATAAGACATTGTCTCCGTCACCACGGTTACCTCAAGAAAAACTGATCAAAGTTCAAGTCATGGCGGTCATAATAACATGTACTACTGATAAATTCAAACAAAATGAAAGTTTGAACTTGGCTTTTCTTTTCGAAAGAGGTTGTCTGAAATGTTCTATTGAACAAGATAGCTCTCATCAACAGGTAATGGTGTTTGAAATAAAATTTGTATTTTTAAGATTGTGCAAGATCTTCAAACTCGAGAATACCGCAGGGAAAAACTGTAACATTTAGCACTAACAACAACGGTGAGCTGAAAACACCGAACCGCCGGGAATAAACCGACCATGGTCTCCTAACAGATATCAGATTAGTTGCCTGAAATCCGAGTGATTAGTCATCAATACTGGTTTTCACGTTGTATTCACGGCGACTCGAGTTTCGCTCGCATTAGAGCTCGTCAGTAGTGCATATCCTCGCCACTGCCGGGACTTGAACCACGGACATGCTGGTCATGAGGCAACCCGGTTTACCACTGCGCCATTGACCTCACATTAGGCACGACCGAATTATTATATGTGAGAGGGTCATCGATTGGAGTTAACAGATAGTAACTGTCTCATATCAACAGGAACGGGCAACCAGATGATTACTCACAAGCGCAAGTGGTTGAGTGTTCACATATAATAATTCGGTCGTGCCTAATGTGAGGTCAGTGGCGCAGTGGTTAACAAGGCTGCCTCATGAAGATGTGGACGGAGTCCTAGTCCCGGTCGTAGAAAGGATATGCATTACTGACGAGCTCTAATGAGAGCGAAACTCGAGGCTAGCGCTTCTGCTGTTCGAAACGGGCCGAACGGAAAGTCTATGGGAGTGCGACAGCAGCAATCAATTGTGGGTGATGTTCAATCTATATGAAAATCAAAATCCCTTATTACTCATCAATAAACAAAATAACTGATTGAAAAGCGTGGTGAATTAGATTGTGTACGCATCTCACTTGCAAGATAAAACGTACTAAACTTACCGAGCTGTTGCCATTTTGACCTAGAGTTCTAGAACTTAATGCGATTGTAGACGATTCTCTATATTTCGGTCATTCAAGTCACATTACTCTAGGAAACAAACTTCAGGTTTCATCCTATTCTTTTCAGCCTCTTCTCTGCTGGAGCTATTCTTTCGTGACAGTGATAAGTAGTGTTGTGTTAACGGTACCCGATCTTTGTTAGGCTCCGTTGCTGTTTTAGAGATGAGCTCTGTAACACATGTTAGCTATGTACGTTCTCAATCTCGGGTTAAAAAGGATAATTATTAGTAGTCTTTCAGGAACGAATAAGCATTCACTGTAAATATCGTGAGACGACAAAAATGCTTTTATCATTTCAACATCCTGTAATCAGTCGTTCACTTATTCGAAGACATGATCGCAGAGGCTTTTCATTATCTAGTCCACTGTAATGAGTTCAGCGTTGATTTAAATTTAAGGCTTTACAACCGATCTTAATATCTGCATCAAAAAACCAAAAACATTGTTCCGTTGTTGTATTATGTGTATGGAGAGGAAACCGTACTGGCTGCTGACACATTAAAAGGGGTCAGTCCAGCTGGTGTCTAAGAAAATGGGTGTATATTTTATATGTTGTATGCTTAGTATGTTCCGTTTTTTGCGTTTTACAACAGTGTGCCTCTTTATCGTTAACAAACTATCTTCAACCCGAGGAATAAATAGCTCAAGTAAATGGCCATTCCGTTTTCCCCTGCTGACTGGGCTCATGAAATTCGAGTAACCAACTTCGTCATAACATCAGTTTAGCGTCATCCTTGGAATTTGCCACAAACTTTACAGAAGCGGATCATTTATTAGTTTCATCCTTTGCTTCCTTCTAACCTTTGCTACCATTTCTCTTTCATATTGTTGCGAGTGGGTCTGTCGTAATCGAATTGCTTAGGTCATGTGCGGTCATTTTTCCGTCAGTACTGAGTCGTCACTGTTTACCGCCAAAAAAAATACTGTCTCGCAAGTGACGGTCGATAGTTACTGGAAAGAAATTGGAATCACCGTGTGTGTGTGTGTTTCACCTCTGTGTTTCTGCCCCACCGACAATGTTGACAAACGTGAGCGGAATTGACGTTTTTTAAGACCGAGTGTCTCAAATCAGGGAGACTAGAACAACAGAAATATGAGCGATACTAAGCAGTCTCAGTTTATTGAGAACTCAACAGCCTTTTTATACAGGAGCAATAGCATCCAAGAGTGTTATTAAAGGATAAGCGTCTGTGTATGTTGAATGGCCCGTTCACGACCTTGCCTCAAACAACTCGGTTGTTTAAGTCTGACACGCATTCAAACAACTTGTTTCAATCTCCACCTCTTACAAACAAATCTGATGTAGCAGCCGATCGCCGTTTTTTGAGTAGGTAGCGCTGATCCATCTCAATTCCACTCGCAGTACCTTGTACATGAGTTCTGATTGGTCGAAGTTTCCCTAATTAAGAAATTGCTTCAGTCCAATCTCATACAGCGATCACTAAAATTTGATTAACAAGTGAGAATGCGAGACATCCGGGTGATTCAGTTACTCGGTAATGACACCATCAACAAGTCCCCAATAACTATTTAACCTAATCCACCTCTCCTCAACGATGACCCGTGCCAGAACTTGGATGGGTAAAAGTTTGGTATTTTCAAAACATCTAACTGCGCTTCGATAAAATGCTGTGTTTCGTTGCAAACTGTGAATTGAAGTGTGTGAACCGTCTGTTATTGAGCATTTGATAATCGACTCCATTTACGAGACTTTCGGTTTCATCAGCACATTGTTCTTGAAACCCATTATGTATCAGGTAGCCAAAAAGCATTCTTATACAGAGGTGGCGTAGTTCCATGTAGCCCTTTCTCAACAAGCAACGCTGTTTAAAATAACAACACAAACTGATTGGATAGAACAGCTCCACGTTGAAGTCAGTGAGAACAAGTTCGCTAAAGATGATGTTGGTCTTCGCAGCAAACTCACCAATCCGGAACCAGTATGCTCTGTAAAAAAAATTCGTTATTATACAGGTCATAAATTAACATAGAAAGCAAACAATGGTTGAGTTAGTTAACAACGACTTCCCCAGAATGCCCTTTAAAAACTATACAGATATTCTTCACTTTGCACAATTTCTCTAAATGAAAATTTACTCCGCATATGCGAGGAACCCGGCAGCATGCTGTGATTAGATTAAGAGGGGTGACAAAGACAAGAGAATATAACCCCAGCAAATTTGGTGTCTAACGATTCACTTAAAAGACGCCTCCATAACTTGGGTTTTCGGATGACAACTTTTTAGTTGATATACCAGCAAATTTCTTCGCGATCATCTACATTCAGGCAGTTCATAAAAATATGCCTTTATTGTCTCACTCCATACGGCGTCTGCATTTCTGGCTATCAAAAGGCTCATGTGTGTCCGACATCACGTTTGATCACATGTCCAGCTAGATCGGATTGACCAGTGATGAATGTCACACCTCCGAAACTCTAGCTATACCTCTCAATTAATAACCGCTAGTGCGAAAACCCGAAGGTTTGCTAATGCATCCACTTAAAACTTCGTCTTGTCAAAACGACTAAAGTTTAATTAATTGTCAACAAACACGCCTGTATACTGTAAGAATTGGAATGAAGTCATCCAGTTATCATAAACCCATAAACACAACTCCATTGAACTTATCCGTACACGTTCCCATACTAATCTACAGAACTTTTGATGTACAAATTCAAGCGAATTACCGCCCTATGACGTAGTATTCAATACTCCAATGTATCTCGACGATGGCAAACATTTGCCCTCACTTCAAGGCATAAGGTGATTTATAAAAGCAGTTGTGTTTATTCAGTCAGGGCCTGGAGCTGCACCTGATAATCCAGGCCCGAAATGGTCACGGATTCCAATTCTACAGTACCCCTAGTGTCGAGACCACATTACCCTGTCCACTGTTTGGCCTGACTCTTGACCACGAACGCTGATGTGACAACTATGCAGGTATTCTTACACAGCTCTATGCGACGCAACAAGAAAAATAACCACCCAGCGCTAAGCAGTAAGCTGAATCACTCCTTCCGTCTGGAAGCTGCCTCACAAGATAAACGACACCCTACCCACGAGAGAGGATTGTCGAGTCCAAGACTTGTACAGCTTCATCGCGTAAACGAGCTACAAGCTAAGGACTATCCTCGCATCAAACTGTTCTCCCGTCGAACTCCTCCAGCTTCCACTGGTTCAATTGTTGAATCACGACAGTCTGTTATCTCTACTCTAACTTGAGGACTATCTAGTATTGTTATTCGCGTCTACCCGATGTACTACTACTTACGTACTATATACTTATTGCTACTGGTGTTACCTACATTCTGACTGTAAGTAATTTTTAAGCTAATCATATCCGAAGTAGATTTCGAGGTACACGGAACAATGTGGATCTATTTGCAATGTTAACAGGTACACTGTGATTACACTTTGAATGATTGTTTTAGCATGCCCTTCGATAACGTACCACCACACTGTCGTGAATATCTCAATTTCTTTAAGAAGGTGAGTTTACGAATAACCCGTGATAATGTAAGCGCCAACTTTTCAGTGCACCAAATGGACTAGCCAAGTTTTTCCTCCGAGAATAAATTGTGCGTATCAGAATAATACAAAAATTCCTTATACGAATAACTGCATCATGTGACATCTAATGGAGGATTCATTATTTTCTAGGACATATTGCAACATAAATCCACAACACATCTGTTTTTCGTAGCACATTAAACAAGGTAACTGCTCGTAAGCACATCAGAATTTTTCTAGAAACAATTTGTTCACTCACGCTGATCAGACAAACCACAAAACCGATTGCGACAATCTAAAAATTGCTCTGTCTCCTCGTGTAAGTCGATTAAATAGGAGAAAGTCTAACTTACCTAATTGTGTGCAAACACCGCATCGTTCACAGTGTGCAGAATCTCGTAATTCAAATATATCTCCCTGGGAAGCTGTGTTAATAACAACGGTGAGACGAAAACACCGAACCGCCGAATATACACCGACCATGATCACCCAACAGATATCAGATGAGTTGCGAGAAATCCGAGTGATTAGCCATCAATACTGGTTTTTCCGTTGCATTCACGGCTGTGGACGTGAGCGACCTTACCGTACTGAATGACAAGCAGACTACATTCCTCAGGTCAACGGATTGTAGAGTATCTTAATGTCACTTATTTCCACTCATGTGCCAATTGAATCATGTTCCAGCAAGGCAGTGTCTTTGTAGATTTGTGGCATGTTACAAACGGTGGTTAATTCATTGGAGAATGTGTATATCGAATTGGCTACACGGTGAGGCTGATCTGAATTTAGCTTATGTGTTGCCGAAGTATCCTGTGGACATGCTAAGATATACTGTTCTGCAGTTGAATTGGAAGCTGTACCTGGACGTGATGTATAGTAAGTGAATCTGTAGGTTTTTTTACAACCGCTTTTGAATTTCCCAAACTATCACATTAAAAGCAACACTGAACCTCTAGTTTTTAGTGCTAAATGATATACTAACCTTTTCGTATGCGCGTTCAGGTTAACAACTTCTTTTATCTGTTAAATTCAACACTGTCATGTTAAATATACAGGTTCTGTTACACAACTCACTGCATATAACAAATTCGCATACGGTTCTCAGAAGTCCACCAAACAAGACGAACAGGAATCAGTATCTGAGTAGTGCATTCTTTGACACTCCTACGAAGAGCAAGTCTTGAGATTATTACGCCAACTCAAACCGCGCCTTTCCCCTTGTCCAGACTGCATTCACAGGACCTCAAAACGTTCAATACTTTATATACACAGCCTCCTTTGGTGTTTACTGATTCGTTTGTTCTTGTGAAACAAGTTACATAGGCCACACAACAAGACGACCGCTTGAACGCATCCGGATGCATCATCCATCGTGGCTTGCTCGAGAATCGATAAACGCCTGCTCATCGGTGGTCGCTGTACCCTTAGTTGAATCAAACCATCCGATCAACCCGGCTGATTCGTCCAAACCGACCTGTCGAATCGGTGGAGTGCAATCGGAGTGGGTCGAAGGTCGTCTACTAACCATCACAGAAGTCATTGTAATCTGCTTACACTCACCAACGTTACGCTCAGAATTGTCTGGTCAAAACACTGAACTTCCCGTGGCCATGTGTCAATACCACCATATCGATTTGTTAAGTAGAAGCGCCAATTATTTTTTCAATAAGTTTACAACCCACGTGATTGATGTTACACAGTTAGATCTCACGAGTCTGACTAAGTTTATATTGCGGCTTATTACCCTTTATCCATTGATGTATTACCCCGGCAAACCTATATAAATGAGTTGTATTGAGCCTGATGATGAAGTACTGAAAACAAGTCTGTCTGTTACGCGTTTCTTCTCATGACCAAACCGGCCATATTCACGTTACCTTTTATATGGCTGTAATTTATTAGCACACTTCATATATCGCTGTTGATGTTCCAGTGGATAAACTATATATATATATATATATGTATATATATATATACAGCAAACGTCAAGTGACGGGTATTAGTAGCAACTTTTCAGACCCATAGTATGATCTGGTGTCAAATATCGAAACGTCAAGTATAATAGTTATGATCATATTTCGATTCTGTTTCTTCATCACTTAACGTCAACACCAATAAAATTTTGGACGTTCAATATTTGTGTCCTTGACCAAGTTACATCTAATTTACTTTCTTGTACACTCCATACTAATCGTTAAGTATGAACAATTCCAATTTTCGGACGTGATTATTAACTTTACAGACAAGGAAAGTTCCTCGTTTATTTACCAGACTGCGCATGTGAAATTGTGCAGTTCCATGTATGATACATTGACATAAATAAAGTTTCGGAGAATTTGCATCTGGCTGTCGACAAACGTTGTGGCAAGTGTCAAGTCACATGATGCGTCAACCACAGTCGCGCGAACATTCAGGTACTTTGGGTCAGTGTGCTACGCTTATACATTTAACGCGTTCTCTCGGTCTATGAGTGACAGGTAGAGAGATATTCGACTAACGAAATATAACAAATTCGATCGATGATCATTTATCTCAGCCAAATTTCAGCAGTGTGATAAAGCGCATATATTTACATTATTAAATGGAAGCGCTGTCATATGTTTGTAAGTATGTGAGTATTAATTGTGTATTTAGTGGAACACTGGTATCTGTTTCTTCAAAAGCATAAGAAGCCGAGGGCTATGTTTGCCAGAATAGGCATTGCTATAGGCTGTATGTTGTCACAGTATACCCTGGTAAGTTCATTAACGCGCTGTCAATTTATTTTCATGAATGATGGAGATACTGATTCAAACAGCCTTTTTCTTGTTTCTTTTAAGCCTCTGAAGTCAGCTGATTTCTCCCGTTCCCTTTCCTGGGTCCAAGTTGTCCCATTTGTGAAGCCTAGTTGAATAATCATAGAAGAAACTAAAGAGAAACACAAAATTGTCAATTTCTTAAAAGTTATTCTGGAACTATGCATTCTCGATTAGTTCCAATCACAATCCAACCAGTCGTATATGCAGTTTGCTACCGTATTTCGGGAACCCTTCTGGAAAAAAATAAGAGCAGCAAAAAGGTCAAATGATTGATTCAAGGAAACCACAATGTTGCGGAAATATCCCAATACCATTACGTTTGTCAACCGCTTCTACTCTGCAAGAAATCACATCATCAACACGTGTTAGGTTTCCGAAATGCTGTTTGTCGAACAAATAGCAAGAGTTGCCACAAGAAAAAGACCTACAAAAGCTTCTGGTATGAGATCATTGGAGAGTTAAGACGCGGACCGTAGAGCAGAGTTTGCTACAGTCAAATCACTAAAGATAACGTTCAAAGCGTAAAACTCCATTCTCTGATGCTTCACGTTCCAATCCATGGCCCAAAGCTGATGCAGGAAGCAGCCAGTCTATTACACCAAGAGTTATCTTGGCTGCGACTGGCATAGGGACTCATGGATTGATTTATATTACATGTGCAACGAGAAGGGATGATAATGTCGACCGTCCCCTTTGTAATGTCCGGTACGAGTACGGTGCTCCTGGAATCGTGGTCTTGTGTTTCTTTGAAGCTATGAATTTCTGAGGTGCAAAGGTTGACAATGGTGTCCTGACTTCGTTAGCTGATCTATCGCTGCTAGCATATTGAAGGTAGCGTAAAGGTTACCTAGAGAAATTGAAACCAAACGATGAACAGGTCTTTTTGAAGTGCATATTTCTGCTGTAAGGTCTCAGAAACGAATTTCGGGATTCCTGAAGTCAACTGGGGCAAGAACACAGTTACTCTTGCGTATTCATCCGTGTGTGCTGCCCTGATCATACTTGAAGAGAAACGCCGTGACAAGCATCTGAGTGTATGTGACAGTTACCGAATGGCGTTGAACCCGAGGTTGAGAGAACGTGTAGCATTCACAGCAGAATGAAAAGATTCTATGAAATCGCTGCACTTTGACTTTTTATAGTCGATATTGCTACTGTCTACTTAATACTGTTCAATATCTGGTTCAAAGCTGCCGAGGGCAACCAATAAATCATAAGAAGTCTTCAGATACACTCTCAACGAATTGGTACCCTCGGATTCATATTTGGACCTAATGATTACAGACCAGACTCAACTCGACGCTGATCCATAGTCATTGTGAAGACACTTATGAATCAGACCAACCTATTCTCACTTGATTCATACTTTTGTCACTAGATCTTAACTACATTCTACAACACTTATGTGCACCCAAGTCTGAATTAAACTGTCAAGAAGACAGTCGGCAGAAGACACACTTTGTGAGATAAGAAGGTTGGTCGAAGTCAGTGTTCGCAACAGGGCAAAAATTGAAATGCGACTAGCTTTGAATGGAGTGTAAACCCAATTGCGTCTTAACAGGTATATCACAAGCAGACCTCAGTATGCAACATACAGCCAGTTGTAGATCGGCATAGTTGAACGGTTGAAACTTGTTCAGGTCTGCCGAACGTTCCTCTCGGGCAAACAAACTGGAGTGGCAACTTGTTTCCCTAAATGTGTGTACAGCACTCCCGCGTCTGGGTATGCAGTTTCTGTTGTGGGTCAGAGTAAAGCAAAAGTCCAGTTTGTGTCGTCATTGAGTCTGCTCCAAAATTACCAAATCTACCACACTACTTACCACCAGATACGTGCATCAATTCTACACCCGACGTCTTCAACTGATCGCGCTGTTACAGCAGATTCAGTTGAGGTATTCTAGACCGTGCAAATTCTGACGGCAAATGAGTTTTATCATCAAGTAAAATAGTTTCTTTGATACAACAATTACAGCTAGCTACTCTCGCGGTGGCTAGCTAAACATCAATTAAACATAAACATATTTCACAATCGGTTATAGAACTTGTGGCGGACCCCACACACAAAAACAAGGTTACCACCGATATGTCGACAAACATAAAAATATCAACCGGGTTAGTTAACTTGTTCCAATAAGATAACGGATCACTTGTTCTAATACTTCCCAGTGTCCACTATCGACTCCTCTCAAAAAGACAGATCGTTCGAGACGATTACTTTGAACTCTGTTTCACGTTTTGTAGTAGTTTCCAAAATAAGACATGGTTCAAAGAAATGAAGAATATGCATAACCTTGCATTGAGAAGCTGCAAACGGGAGCCAAATTCCAATAACCAAGCTGCACAATATGGCTACATTTCTTCCACAGCTTCTGACGTTTTACGTTACCATCCACTGTGTGATAGGTTTGTGTTTTATCAGTACGCAGAAGAAACGGGAGATTAACAAGTTGCAGGGTGTCAAGCAGAAATAAGATTAACAATAGTGATCATAAAACAGAATCCTATAGCACACCGCAACATACGCAGTTTCAGTCGAAGAACACGCGGATGACCTTCACATTAAAGTGACACTCTTTGAAGTAATCGATCTGTGTTTGCTTCTACGACGATGGATTGTAGCTGGTCTTTGATAACTGTCACAACCAGTGGCTGACAATTTAAGTTTAGGAACCAGCAAGTAGCTTTGAACCTAAGTGGACGATAGTAAAAGACGAAATGTTTGCCCGAGTAAGCGTAATGCTGCGATCACTTTCCTGTCTGAAGAAAATGAGTTATAAAAACAAAATTTGTAGACTGATTATTCTGTACAGACTTTCCTGTACTTATTGCTCTGCGTCGCCTCGTTAGTAAATTGCGTTTTGAACTCACAAAGCTATGAACTGGCCATTCTTGTATGTGCCACTCGTTTACAAGGTCATACACCTAAAATCTAGGCCATGTGTATCATTTCCCAGTTTTGTGAATTTGTCATCCAATCATGTCGTTCGATTTTAAGTCAGCATTTTTAACCATGAACTGCTGTTTTTAAACGGTAGAGTGTTTGCCAAGGTTAACATGAGAGTAACCTTCCGTCTCATGGACATTGCATTAGGAATTTGTGACAGTTAGTGACCGATAAGACTTTAATCTGAAAAAGTTTGTAAGTTGTAGTGAAATAATCTGTTAACGCTAACAAACGATGATAAGAAATCGAATATTAGTTAATTACTGATTGTTTGGCGTGTACTGTGAGCTACGGACTGGCTATAATGAATGAATGCGTCGCCGCGTGGATGGCTCAGTTCAACGCGCGATATACAGAAAGGGCACGTGGAATGGCCAGTACATTCATTTCAATAGTTTTGTACCACTCGCCTTGAAAAGTAACCTAATCAAGTGTTTGACGGACAGGGCTGTCAGAATTTGCACGGATGATACTATAGCCGAAGAATTGGCTTTCATACGTACAGTATTCATACAAAACGGCTACCCGGAAAGGTCTTTAAACAGAGCTGTGCAACAACAGAATGAAAGGGATCAACTGTATCAAGCGGAGAAGAAAACTGTACACATCGCGTTACCCTTCAAGGGTGACA